>CAUYLG010078898.1:0-108487 GCA_963573385.1 Cacajao melanocephalus | reverse complement strand
ATATACACATATATATGTATACATATATATACACATATATATGTATACATATATATACACATATATATGTATACATATATATACACATATATATATCTAACAAATTTTTAATCAGCCGCCTTAGGACAAATTATTCAAAAGACCACAAAGAGCATCGTAGCACAACAAAAGCCTCTAAATTCTTTAGCTTAAAAGGTTTTAATAATGCTTATGTTTTATATAGCTAATTGTTACAAGTCTGTAATTAAAACCAAGATTATGGTAACTAACATAGAAGTTACAGACAAATCTGCTTTATAACCTTATTTTGGACTTTTTGTTGGTTTTTATATTGCCTGATGAATTTTAAGGGTTGATGAATGCCTGTCCACCTCCATTTCCATCTGGCCTGGAATATTTAAATGGGCTCTAAGTCCCTTGGCTACAGTGGACCTACTGAGGGACAGGATAGACCTGGGGCGGGCAGCCATGCCACCCTGGCAATGCTATGGGCCAAATAAAAGTTTGGCAGCCAGCGAGGTTGCCTCTGGCAAATCTTGGCCAGAGGGGGAGAATATAAACCAAAAATCAAATTCTAAGGCCCCACAAATAACTAAATGAAACCTTCCTCTCAGCTAAGGGCATTCTAAAATAAACCTGAAATACCAGTTCAGGCCAAGATAGAAATGGGTGGTTGGATATGCCTCATTAAACCTTCCTCCCTTTGGAATTCAGGCACAGGTGACCAGCATTAACACTAAAACAGAGACATTAAGGCTGACAAAACAGAGTCTTTGTAGTAATAAAATACCAACATGACAGATAGCAGGCCCTGAAAGAAATAAAAGTATTTTACCCCCAAATAGATTTCTTTGACATATTTTGAAATGGCCCTGCAAAGGTGTTACATGTGGGGAAAATCTACATCCCGTAGAGAATCATCTTCTCTTTCCAGGTCTTTTTCCAAATCCAGGAGAGAATTAACTAAGTGTCTGGCACCTTTTATAAATGTTGTAAAAGAAAGAACATTTATAATCTGTTCTCTCTGAAGCCTGCTACCTGGAGAGGCTTCATCTGCATAATAAGAACCTTGGTCTTCACAACCCTTCTCTTAATCCCCTTGTCTTAATCCAGACACTCTTTTCTACTGATTCCAGGTGTTTAGATAAGTCCTTTCAACTAATGGCTAGTCGGAAAATCTTTGAATTCATCGATGACCTGGAAGCCCTCACTTCCAGTTGTCCTGTCTTTCCAAACCGAACCAGTGTACATCTTACATGTATTGATTGATGTCTTATGTCTCCCTACAATGTGTAAAACCAAGCTGTACCCTGGCCACCTTGGGCACATGTTCTTGGGATCTCCTGGGGCTGTGTTTCAAACCATGGTCACTCATATTTGGCTCAGAATAAATCTCTTCAAGTATTTTACAGAGTTTGACTCTTTTCGTCAACACAATAGTTCCCAAATTGATCTATAGATTGAACGTAATCTCCATCAAAATTCCAAATTTCTTTTTGCAGAAATTGAGCTAATCCTTAAATTTATACAGAAATATGAAGGACTCAAAATAGCCAAAACAATCTTGAAAAAGCAGAACAAAGTTTGAGTACTCAGAAGACAAAATCAGTTGAGTCACTGTTCTTAAGAAGTTCACACTTTAGTGTAGCAAGCTAAGACAGTAACTCATCCATTTAACAAATATTTTTGTGGCTTAAGTTTTCAAGATGGCTGACTAGAAGCATTTCATGCATACCTCATCCACTTAGAAGAACCAAAATAGTATGTAGAAAACCAAATTTTGAATACATTATCTAAGAGGGAGCATAGGAGTTCAACAGAAAAGTGAAAGGAAACACAAAAATCTAGGAAGGAGAAGACAAACAGCCACCTTGTGTGGCTGGTACCATCAGGGAACTGGGAGTGACTCCACTTATGATAATTATGTGCTAATCATCATATGCTAATTATAATGTATTAGTATGCTAAAATAAACTAAATTTCTGCAAAAAAATTTAAATTTTGATGGAGATTGTGTTCAGTCTATAGATCAATTTGGGAAAAACTGTAATGATGAAAACTGGGAGTGATTCCACTGCAGTTCACTGCAAAAAGACACTCACCCTCTCCCATACTGGGGAATGGATTCCCCATTGCATTCCTACTAGGGAATCATACAATCGAGGTCACTGGAGAGCCTTGATCCTTCCAAGCACTTAATTTAACTTAAGGAGTGGCTGGGAGACTCTAAGAAGGAACTACTCCAGATGATGCAGATAAACCCCAAAATTGAGGCTTAGCCTGGGAGAGTTCTTGACTTCATGAAGGAAAGAACTCAAGAGTGAGCTGACAAAGTGAAAGAAAGCTTATTTAAGAAATTGAGTATAGAAAAATAGCTGCTCCAAATACAGAGCAGGGCTACCCCATAGGCAGAGTAGCACTTATGTATTACTGGCTAGCTGTATTTATAACTACTCCTTAATTATATGCTGAATAAGGGGCAGGTTATTCATGAATTTTCCGGAAAAGGGGCAGGAAGTTCCAGGAGCCAAGGGTTCCTTCCCTTTTATGCCACATAAGGTAACTTCTGGGGGTTGTCAGAGCATTTGTAAACTGTAATGGTACTGGTAGGAGTTTCTTTTAGCATGCTAATATATTATAATTAGCATATAATGAGCAGTGAGGGCAACCAAAGGTGGCTTTCATCACCATCTTGGTTTTATCTGGTTTGGGCCAATTTCTTTGCCGCATTCTGTTTTGGTCAGCTCTTGTTTTGTTTAGCAGAGTTGTGACTGGTGCTCAGAAAACAAGTCCTGCTGATCTACCTCACAGGGAAAAACAGGTCCTGGGTCCCATGGCTTTCCTGAGACCTAAGCAGCTACAGCAAGATACTATTCTTGATCCTAGATCTTAACTGATTATGAATGATCCTGGGGACCAGTGGTGCCAGTCTGAGGCATTAGGGAAACTTGGGCTGCTGCTTGTTGAACTGAGGTGTGAGCGGGGTTGGGCTCCTGAAACCAGGACTAAGAAGTGAGTGCGACATGGGCTACAGCCGCTGGTGCTGGAACCAGGCACCTCCCCTGGGGCCTGGGCAGGATGAGAGTTGCCTGGAAGTCTTGGTCTTGAGCTGGGCAGTGACTCCTACAGCCTGAGGCTGAGTTGTTGGCTAAGTAGGTCTAACTGAACAACTGGGTTGGTTGTGACAGCTGGGATGGTGGAGAGAGCCCCCTAGGACTGGAGCATGAGAGGGACACAAGTCCTCTACCCACCAGCCAAGGCTGTTACCACTGAGACCAGCCCCATCATTTTTGTAGCAGGACCTCAGCACTGCAATGGTTGCCCCTCGCCCAAGCATTTCATCAGGAGCCTGAAGGTTACCCCACTCCCTGTCATGGCTGGTGCATATACTTATCACTGGGATGCCTGAGCACAAGCTTGTCCAGCGTCTCTCTCTGCCAGGCTTGCCTCCAACTTCTGAGACAGAGTGCAGGATCCAGGGGCCCGGGGATTCCACAACCCAACCCATTACCTGGGACACCCAAGCACTTCACACAGGGGAAGGAGGTTAGACGTAAACTCCTTACCACTACCATTTCAGCTGGCTCCAACCTGCAAGCACCACCTACTGGGCTGCAGGCCACCCATGCAGCCCATTGCAACCACTGCCAACACAAAGACACAGTGCTTGGGACACAGAAGAGAATCTCACCACCAGTACTATCACCATCACCTGACTTAACGTTTAATACAAACTATTGTAATGAAGACCATGGGGCAAAAGAATAGATGTATAGAATAATGGAATAGAATTGAGATTCCAGAAATAAAACCATATATCTAAGGTCAACTAATTTTCTACAAGAATATCAAGACCATTCAATGGGGATAGAACAATCTTTTCAACAAATCATCCGGGACAACTGTATACCCACATGCATAAGAATAAAGTTGACCTCTATCTCATGATGTTGCAGCAAAACTTCAGCCAAAGAAGACAAAGAGACCAATGGAGACTGAAGAGAACTTTTATTCAGGTGCCTGGGCCGGCACCAGGCTCACACCTTAATGGCTGCCAACCCCAACAAAGAAGGCAGCTTAGCTTACATGCGACAAGAGGCGGGAAAACAAGGCAGGATGCTGGTTTTAGACAAAGACAGTAAATTATTGACCTGTGACAAGTTTTAACCTTGGGAAATATACATTCTTCTACGTAGTTATCTTGACCTAACAACTTGCAGCTGGGCAAGCAAAATAGGAATTACAGAAATATGCTCGTGGGCTGCAGGTACAGAGATATGCTTGGGTGCCTTATTTTGGGAGGAGAGGGCTGTGCTGGGTCTGCTTTACCTCTAAATACAGCTTATAACTTAGCCTGGAATGTGAGATAAGCTTGCAGCTGCAACTTGTTAGCTATGCCAGGAGAGACTATTCAAATTCCTTATCCTTTTGTATAACTTTAAATGACCTTTACTTAATTACTACCTAGGTTATACTTATTATTTAAAATTTTACTTTTATTTTGTTTTATTTTCCTTCCACATTCTCCCCTTTAAAAGCTTTCTTTTAAAATAAACTATTATTAGAAAGCTTTTACTTCCTTCCTTTTATACACAGGATGCTAGGATAGTAGGAGAGAGTTTCAAGTCCTGTTATAGGCAACTTGCTTGTTTGCCTAGGAAGTTACCTTGCCGGTGTATTTGCTTCTAGCGTTGCTTGTTTACTTTGTGGGAGCAGACTGGCTCTTGGCTTGACTTCAGCCTCTGTGGGCCTCCCCGCGGCTGTGGCCTGTCTTAGGTTGTTCCCATCTTTCAGGAAATCTTACCCATCATTGACTAACCAGCCATCTACCTGGCGGGCATGATCTTTGGCCTTTTCCTTTAGAGAGAAGCACGAGTAAGTCAGTCAGAAGTTAAACTTAGAGTCTTTCATTGCGCCGTTTGTCTGCATCCGGGTAGGAGCTAGATTACACCTCAGCAAGTTATTTTACAGGTGATGTTTAAGGCCTAGCCTCTCTCCTTCATTCTCATACATCTGTGTTTATGAGCCACATAGAAACTAAAGAGGGGGAGGCATGGGAAAGGAAAATACCTTATAGAAGACCTATGTTAGTTTCATAACTTTCAGCCTTTTCATGAGATGAGCTTTCTTCTGTGGGTAATGGCCAGTACTTACTTAGTGCCATTCTTTGGGAGGTAATGTGTCTCATCACCATCGCCTCCTTAGTGGATTGTATACTTTTAAACAGCAGAGGCAATAAACAGGGAGTATTAGACAGTCATCTAATATAAGTATTACTGCACTCCCTATGAGGGTCTTAACTCTGCCAAAGGACGAGAACCATCCACCAAAAAGAGAGTCTGTTGTCCGACCTTTCCAGGTTTGGACTGGAACATGGGCTAACTTTCTCATTTTGGCAGTGATTTCCACAACTGCCTGTCCATTGTCATCAATCTCTAAACAACAGTTAAGTTAAATTTACCACAGTCTCCTCCTTCTGAAGCCACAGATAGTCTAGTGCCAGTCTGTTTTGATAAATTGCATTTCTCATTTGTGTAGATTGTACAGCTAACAAATTTAGAGCTTTAGATGTTTCATTAGTTATAATTTCTGATACTGTTTGTAAACTGATGATAGAGTTCATCATATAGATGGGACTACGATATCCCCATGATCCATCTTGCGCCCAGATGGCTGGGCATAATAGTTAATTATTCTCTCTGGAGGTCAATCCATATCTTTCCAATCTCCTATTTGTATGTTCTAAGTCTATTGCTCATTTGTTCCTATTTTTAGGCTCATGATAAACAGGGTATCCTAAAGTTTTTCCTTGTTTTAAGGGTAACAGAAAGAATGATGGTCTAATAATACCTAACAAACAAGCTCCTGTCCATTCTTCTGGCAACCACGGGTACGCTCGTCGAGTGCAGATCCAATGGAGGCCTGCAGGTGCTTACCATGTGCTTGGTGCTTCTAGTTGGTACCACGAGTGGTTTAAAGAAGGGAATCGAGAAAATGGGTTAAGACAGCATGGTTTTGAGCTGCCTTTACTTTTCCTATTTTCCCTTCGCTGTAAAGTTTTTCTATAGTTTCATTGTAGTACTGTTGTCCTAAACAAGCTAATTCACCTACAGAATGTGTATAGGTGGCCCCCCAACGAGCTATGCAGTATCTTCCTACGATAGGAGTTTTTAAGAGCCAAGTACTAGAGCCAGTAGGGGTTAATTCTGGAGCATCTGTGGCAGAGAGGATTAAAGTATAGTTGGGGAAGCAATTCTTTCGCCTCCCAAGGCCACCTATCTCCCATGTCAGTTCCTCCACATACATAACATGAGGTAACTCCTAGATTTCCTGCTATATGCTCGACTAACTGTGCAAACAGGTTTTTGGTGCCAAATGAGGGGTCAGGGAGTACTTGGTTAATATCTTTACTGAATGATTTGAAAATTCTAAATCACTGCTGAGGTTTTTGAGCTTGGATCTTTTTGATAATGTAAAAATATACAGTGTTGTTAGTAGCTTGCACCAAGGAATATTTAATGCCTAATTTCTTTAGTTTAAGATTTGCCTCTTCTTCTGTGGTTGCATCGCTGTACCCGATTGGGACTTCAGTGCCTATTGTCCAATTGGGTGATCTTGGATTTGAAATACCAAATTCAATGAGGCTACAGGAACTTCCTGTTAAACAGCTGTCATAGTTATACCATTCTATGGAGAGGTTTCTGGAGAAATATATGTCCTGAGGCTGTGGTGCATCACTAATCCAGTATGGGGTTAAACTGAATACAGTTAACCTTTTTTATTTTGGAATTAAGAATGTAACAAGCATGAGAAGCACATGTGGACAATACTCCATAGAGCAGATTGGGTTCACTGCTATTACTTTAGTTTTGAGGAGTATTCTTGTTATCTGGCAGGCGTTTAAATATAGATACACCCTGCCCTTATGAGAGGAGGATACCCAAGTGGATTGTAGAGAGTTTCTTTTCCAGACTTATCATGAAGCATGAACCAAGTCCCAGGTAGAAGTTTGGGGTCATAGCAGACGTAGGGCTTGAGGGAATGTATTCTCTTCCCGGGTTCACAAGGTGGCATAGTTTCAAAGGCAAGAACTTCCCAGTGCCATACCTCCCCACCATTTCTCCATCCGAGGATTAGAGGTCTTTGTTTAACTTTTGAACATGCAGGAAAGAATCAAAGATCAGTCACTCCGGCAGAAGTTTAAAGGAACTCCTTTCATAGTCCCAGAAAACCTGAAGGGGGCGGGAATTCCTCCCAGATTAAAAGTCCCAGTCTCTCTCATCGGTGCAGACTCCATATCTGGATCCCCTTCCACAACATTGTGGAAGCTTCTCTCTCTCATCTTCTTCTCTCTCCTTTTTCTCTTTCTCTGCCTAAATAAATCACTTTATGCAAAACTCTTTGGGGTCTGATATTTACTTAATCGCTGAACGCACCTGGTGTGGTCCCCTCTCCCATTCTTGGGTGAGTGAGAGAATAATGGCCTGGAAGAGAACATCCTAGCGGGGGAGCTGAGCCTCCCCTGCTCCCTGGAATTTGGTTATAGGCTGATCATCACCAAGATCACAGATTGAATAAGTAGTTTGGTTATATACACAAGTTCCCAGGGGAATCCCTTCACAATTATAATGGGTTTGATACATAAAGGTTTTAACTTGTGTATTTCCTACCCATGTAGTATGGTGCACATAGGCCATCCATCCAAAGCTTCCGCCCTTTTTAAGTTTGCCGTAAGGGCTAACATGATTAAAATGAAAGGCAACATTTTATACTAAGGCCAGGCTAGGAGTGCCTTTTCCTGGGAGCAAAGCTTTGGAACAATGACAACACAGCAACAAGATAGTTAATATTGCTAGAATAAAAACAAAACTTAAATTTTTAGTTCACATTTCCTTATTCAATAGAGATTCCTTAAGCTTTGGCCATGCATTGACTAGTCAGCTTCTGGTTGTGTGACTAGAGCAGGGCTTGATGATTCTCCGGTATTGGTTGCATCTGAGGTTGGGCTAGTTTGAGTTTTGTCATTGTTTGCAACCCGTTTCAAGGTTTGTTTGGTGGGTTGGTCAGGGCTTGGCTGACTGGTCCACGCATCCTGGGCAGCAGCTGGTTTTAACTGACTATGATGAATCCAAGAAACAACTTCAGCAACTTTAACAGCAGTGGGGGTAGATAAGATTACAATAAAGGGCCCGTCCCAGATGGGTCCTAAGGTGGTTGGGTTTCACTTTTTAACCCAGACAGAGTCTCCAGGTTGGTACGAGTGGACTGGGTTAGTTAGGCTTACCAGCAATCTTTCTTTCACCCAAATGTGTACTTCTTTCAATGGCTGTACCTAAGGCCTTCATTTGTTTTCTTAATGTTAGTTTTCCTATTTCTTTGAGGTCACCTTTTATTTGGGTAATGAGGAGAGGTGGTCTCCTGAGTAGAATTTCATAAGGTGAGTACCCAGTTTGTCTGGTTGGAGTGCAACCTGATTCAGAGTAGGACCATGGGCAAAATCTGATTCCACCGTAAATGGGTCTCTTAGCAGAATTTTCTTAACAGCTGTTTTAATGTCTGATTCATGTGCTCTACCTTCCCTGAGCTCTGGGGACAGTAGGCAGTATGTAACTTCCAATTAATTTTTAGTAGCTGAGAAATACTTTGGACAACCTCGGCTACAAAAGCTGGCCCATTGTCAGACCCGAGAGTCAGGGGCAGCCCAAATTTAGGAATAATGTCTTTTAATAATGCTCTAGTCACTTCCCTGGCCCTTTCAGTGCAAGTGGGGAAGGCTTCTACCCACCCAGAGTAGGTACAAACAAACACTAACATATATCAATAACCCCCTGCTCAGGGCATTTCGGTAAAGTCTACAAGCAAGTTTTCACATGGGGTTGCTCCTACTTCTTGAACTCCCGGGGGCCAAAGTGGGTTGTTTTGTGCATAGGTTAAACACTTCTCATGGACTGTACAAGTTACAGCAGTGAGATGTGGCACATAAAAATGCCGCCCTATTAAAGCCTCCAAAGCTGTTTTTCTCATGTGTGTCTCTGCATGAAATTGCATCACAAACTTAGGAGTCATTATGTCAGGGATGGCCAGCCTCCCATCTGAGAATTGCCACCAATCCCCTTTTATGTAGTGTCCTGCTTCCTGAGCAAACAAGGCTTTTCCACTAGAGGAATAATTTGGCTTTTCCATAGGTGGAGGTTCTGGGAGGAGAGGCATTTCTAAAATTTTGTTCCGTGGTGCGGGAGCTGTTAATAGCAGCTCACTTAGCTTCACTATCTGCTTTTTTATTTCCTCTAGATTCATAGGATCCGTCTGCCTGATGTCCCTTACAGTGCATGACAGCTACCTTTACTGGTGCCCATATAGCATCTAAAAGTTGTGAAATTTCTTCCTTGTTTTTTTTTCTTTTCCCTCCGCTGTGAGGAGCCCTCTTTTTTTTTTTGTATATGGCTCCATGGACATGTAGCGTAGTGAAAGCGTATTTAGAGGCAGTATAGATATTAACTATTTTTCCTTTTGCTAGCAACAAGGCTCTTGTTAAAGCAATTAGCTCGGCCTTTTGTGCTGATGTTCCTGCAGGCAAGGGCTGTGCCTCTACTACTGAGCCTCCACTGGGCCCAAAGTTACATGTTACTACAAGCACATCCTGCTCCACGGATTCCCTCTGAAATATAACTGCTGCCATCTGTGAAGTAATTTGTATCTGAATTGTTTAGAGGTTGGTTGGTTAAATCTTTTCGGCTTGAGAATACCTTGTTTACCACATCTATGCAATAGTGTTCAGGGGGTATTTTGAGCTCTTCAATGGGTAACAATGTGGCTGGATTTAAGGTGTTTACTGTTTTCACAACTATGTTAGGGTTTTTACGTAACAGCCCTTGGTATCTAGTTATTCTTGGGTTAGACAGCCAGTGGTGTCCTCTTTGGTCTAGTAGGGTAATTATGGTGTGTGGTACTCGGATAATTAATTTTTGTCCTAAAGTTAACTTGCTGGCTTTTTGAGCCAGCAGGGCTGTGGCCACTACTGCTTTGAAGCAATGGGGCCAGCCCAGTGCCACAGAGTTCAATTGTTTGGCTAGATATGCCACGGGCTGGTGCCATGACCCTAGCATTCTCATTAAGACTGCCACAGCTGTTCCTTTTTAAATTTACAAATAAGAAGAAAGGCTTAGTTAGGTTAGGGAGTCCTAAGGCTGGGGCTTGAATTAATGCCGTTTTTATTTCCTTGAAAGCCTTTGCCTGATTTGTTTCCCACAAGAGGGGCTTCTTCCCCGTCACCTTGGTGGCTTTATATAGGGGTTTTGCTATGAGCAAGAAATTTGGAATTCAAATGCGACAGAAGCTGGCTGCTCCTAAAAATTCTCTGATTTTTCTCTGTGTAGTTGGGGTAGGAAGTGCACACACAGCTCATTTTTGTTCACTACTGAGCTCTCTGTTCTGTTGGCTTATTATAAAACCCAAATACCTAAGCCTTTGCAAACAAATGCCAGCCTTTTTTTGGTGAAACTTTATTCCCAGCCTTCCGCAGAAGGTGGAGGAGATCTTTTGTGCCCTGCTGGCAACTTTCTTTAGTAGGGGCTGCAAATAAAAGGTTATCTATGTACTGAAGGAGAACGCACTTATTGTCAGGTGGAACAAAAGCACTGAGGTCTGAGGCTAGGCCCTCCTCAAAGATGGTAGGGGAATTTTTTAATCTCTGAGGGAGTCAAGTCCAAGTATACTGGCTTTCTCAGTGGAAGGCAAACATGGACTGACTTGTGGGAGCTAGTCTAAGACAAAAGAAAGCATTCTTTAGGTCTAAGCATGTAAACCAAGCAGCCCTGGCAGGAATTTCTCCAGACAAGGTGTATGGGTTAGGTACTACTGGATAGATTGTGACTACAACTTTATTAACTGCACGGAGGTCCTGTACTGGCCTGTATTCACCAGATGGCTTCTGTACTGGTAAAAGAGGCATGTTCCAAGGTGACTATGCTTTACAAGAATTCCGTGTTTACAAAGCCGCTCTATATGTTCCCAGATGCCTATGATGGCATCCGTAGAAGTTGGGTATGGTGGACCTGTACTGGCGAAGTTCATGGGAACAGCTCCACAAAGACTGGTGCCTGGTTAACTGCTAGCCCGGCAGGTTGTCTTCTGCCCAGACTCCAGGAAACTTAATGATTAGCCTATCTACTTTATTTGCTGGGTGCAGGTAGGGAAGTTGTTTTGATGGAACAAGTAGCCTCTATTCCTCAGCTTTTGGGTGAGTGAGGGTTACTAGCATAGCTTTAGGTTGATCTAGGCTTAAAGTTACATTTTCTTGGGGAGTAGAGGAGATTTGTGCCTATAATTTTTGGAGTAGGTCTTTACCTAAGAGAGGCACTGGGCAGTTGGGTAAGCATAATAATTCATGCTGAATTTTCTGACTGGAAATTTTACATTTTTTTGAACTACAAAAAGGCCTTCTTTCTGATATTCCAGTGGCCCCAATAATTGTACCATAGTTTTTAGTTAGTGGCCCAAGTGGTTGAGTTACTACTGAATGCTTAGCACCTGTGTCGACCATAAAGTTTATTTGTTGGCCGCCCACATTCACTTTGACCATGGGCTCCTGGGGGCCTAGAGATATGGAGCCTAGTCTGTCTCAGTCTGTACAGTTTTCAGTTCTGGCTAAGCCAGTTTTAAAGTTGACTTTAAAACACAAGGATTCTCAGTTCCTAAGACATGGGCTATCAGGCGTTTGCCTATTAGTCATCGACACATGTTCATACTGAGCTCCCTCTTTTACCCACTTTGCCTGGGTATTAATTTTGTCCTTGTTAGGGCAATCCTTTTTCCAATGCCCTTCTTTCTTGCAAATTGCACATTGGTTTTTTCCCAGTTTGAATTGGCCGCTTGCTTCATTCTGATCTCTTTCTCAGCCCTAGCCGTGGCCATGTCCTTGTCCTCTTCCAGTTATTTTCCCTACTAGCTAGGGCAGCAACTAGTACTTTAGCCTGTGCTGCGGCCATTTCCTCAGCTTTCTCTTTTAGTTTTTGCTTTCCCTTCTTTTCCTCTTCCTGATCTCGGTTTATCAACACTTGAGTAGCTATTCATATTAGCTCAGTGGCATTCTTGCCATCAAACCCTTCTAACTTCTGAAGCTTCCGCCTGATGTTGCTCTGCAACTAACAAAAGTGGTACTTACCATTCTTTGATTTTCAGCAGGCTCAGGGTCAAAAGGAGTATAAAGCCTGTAAGCCTCACAGAGTCTTTCAAAAAACTGGCTAGGACTCTCCTCAGTCTTTTATAGGACTTCCCAAATTTTTCCTATATTCATTGCTTTTCTCCCTCATGAATTCCATTTAGGAGTGCTTCCCTATATCTTTGTAAACATTCAAATTGATCAGGGTCATTAGGGTCCCAATTTGGGTCGGTATCAGGAAAGCGGGCTTCTGCATAGTGTCGTGGGTCATTTGTGCCCTCAGGCACGTTGATTTCTAACCAGCGGAGAGCTGCTTGCACTACTCTATGTCTCTCTTCTGTATTAAATAGTGTTACAAGCAGCTGCTGACAATCTGCCCATGTAGGATTATGAGTTAGAAAAATTGATCTTATTGTATCAATTACTGACTGAGGCTTTTCTGTATATGAAGGGTTGTGATGTTTCCAATTTAAAAGATCAGTGGTAGAGAAGGCCAAGTAGGAGTAGACCTGTTTCCCTCCTCTCACTTGGCCTAGTTCATCAAGATAAATTTGAGCCCGAGTCTCCCTGAGTGGCATTTGCAGGGCATGGGTGTGGCCAGATTGAAGATGCCCTGTTTCCTTATTTTGTCTCTCCCCTTTTAACTTGGATGGCAGGAGTCAGATTTCCCCCCTCTGAGGTGATCTTGAGCCCTGCTACTTTCCGAACTTGTTTCCTCAAAAGACATTTGCCCCTCTTCATGTCTGAGCCTTGCTTGGGAAGGGCATATGGGGGCATAGGGAGGAGGTGTCTCTGACTTCTCTGGGGGAGCTTGTAAAACAGAGTTCTCTGGGCTCCCTTGGAATTTTGTTTCTCTTGGGGTTCCTTGTGTTACAGGTTTTCTGACTTCCTTTGGCCCCTCATGGACAACCAGAGTTTTATAATATTCAACCATGCATGGGCCAAGCCACTTGGGCCGTGTCTGGATAATACTCAACCAAGAGGCAATGTACAGGAATTGATCTGGATGCCTGGACTACCTGATACCCCTGTTATTACTTCAAAAGCTCGGCCAGTAATTTTACCACCAAGAGTACCCTCTGGCTGCCAGCCAACTCCAAAGCCTGGCCACTCAAGCTCACAAAGTGTCTTTAACCTGAGGGGACAACTTTACACCATATTGCCCCAAAAAGCCTTTTTTGAAATTGTTTAGCATACACTTCAAAGGAGTAGGGGGAAGCTTTGACTTGTTGTTTCCCATTTTGATTTACTTCTCCCTTGTCCACCCTCATGGTGCACAATTACACACCTTCTCTTCAGACTGATTAGACCGTGTCCCTTGTGGGAGTGTTTTAGATGCCATTTGGCATTGGAGAGTTCATTATTCCCCCCACAATACCCTAGACTGTGGGGGCACCTCCTTCATCTGTATGTGGTAGTCCCAAAGGACGTTTGCCCATAGTCCTGGTCAGTCCCACACTTTGCTTGGAGTGTACAGACCCCTCCAATGAACCTGCAGCCCCACACTACACTCCCCCGTGTTGGCTCCTCCTGGAGCCATTTCTTTCATGCACTTTCATACACCTCCCTTGCCCCAGGACTCCTCATCAGAAGAAATGAGCCTCTCTTGTGTCCCAGGTGGGCTAATACACACCCACACACTGGGGTGGCAAACTGTCCTTGCCTCTCTGTCAGCAAGCTTTACCTTACTGCACTTGCCACTCTATCAGCTTAGATTCACTCACATTGGTGGCTTTATGGTTTCTCTTTCTCTTTGAGAGCCTGACTCAACAGGCTCTACCCTGCTGCTTTTACGCTGGCTTTAGGGTTGAATCTCACCTGAATTGGTGAGGTCCTTTCCTCACCGCCCCAGCCACCTCCTGATTCAGTGTAATAGACAACCCTTTTGAGGGCTGATCAGTCCCTCACCCACCTAAAAAGGCAGGATTTGTATCTGTCCTCTATGACAGCCTCTCTTTCTCTGTAGGGCCCTCTTTTCTTACCATGATTCTTGGAGTGTGCTGTGTGGGAAGTTGTCTTGTGGTCTTTTTCCAGGTTCCTGTTGCACCACTAGGGGTAGGGCCTCAGGATGTGGGAGAGCCAAGCCCTTGTCTCAGGAAAGGTCTCCCATTGGTGCGCCTAGGGACTGGGCCTCCCCTCAACCTTGAGGCCTAAGCCCCACAGGCAAAGAAGACAGTAAGCCTGTTGTCTCTCTCTCCTGGCTGGCTCCCCAGAATGTTGTAGCAAAACTTCAGCCAAAGAAGACAAAGATACCAATGGAGACTGAAGAGAACTTTTATTTGGGCACCTGGGCTGGCAGCAAGCTCACACCGTAATGGCTGCCAACTCCAACAAAGAAGGCAGCTTAGCTTATATGTGATATGAGGCGGGAAAACAAGGCAGGATGCAGGTTTTAGACAAAGACAGTAAATTATTGACCTGTGACAAGTTTTAACCTTGGGAAATATACATTCTTCTACGTAGTTATCTTGACCTAACAACTTGCAACTGGGTAAGAAGGGAGACAAAGGCTGTGCTGGGTCTTCTTTACCTCTAAATACAGTTTGTAACAGCCTGGAAGCCTGGAATGTGAGATAAGCTCACAGCTGCAACTTGTTAGCTATGCCAGGAGAGACTATTTAAATTCCTTATCCTTTTGTACAACTTTAAATGACCTTTACTTACTGTTAACTACTACCTAGGTTATACTTATTATTTAAAACTTTATTTTTATTTTACTTTATTTTCCTTCCACAGTGACATATATAATATTAAGTTAAAATTGATGCAAGAGCTAAAATTACAAAACTCTTAGAGGAAAACATAGTGGTAACTCTTTGTGACTTTGGATTAGGCAATAGTTTCTTAGATATGACACTAAAATACATGCAACAAAATAAACAGGCAAAAGTAGCTTGTGTGATTGTACCTGAGCAGGAGTGTGAGGGTTTTTAAGGGATTTGATGACTAATGAAACATAGAGGGTCTTCAGAGAGCAGGCTGATAAGTGATATATCTGATAAGGCCAAGGTGCAGTGGGTGGTGAGGGTGGTCCAGAAGAGTGGTACTGGAGATGAGACTCTGGCAGCCAACAGCCTAGGAGAACTAAGAAGCTGGAATCTCCAGGCTGAGAAGACATCCATGACAAGGGAGTGTTGGGGGCGTTGGAGAGTGAGGCTGTAGGGCCTGTTCTTTGAAAAGAAGGAATCACAGATGGGTAAATGTTTCCACTCTCTTTCACCACAGGATATCTCCTATTGTCCAGAGTGCTTGACTGGCCAGGAATTTCTGGAGGGAGAGCCTAAGCTTTGCCAAAGAGTGAGTACGTGAGAGCAAGATAGGGCACTTGGGGTGGGAGTTCCAGGTGTGGAAGGAGAATCCAGGAAGTAAGCAGCTGCCTGAAATGCAGGATGGATGATGCTGAGAAAAAGGGACAGGTAAGCTGATTCAGGGCTCTGTCTTAGATCCCAAGACCATGGAGAGCCCCTGAATAGCCAAGGTTGCATTGGAAGAATAATACCCACTATGTTACCTTATTTGTGGGCTTTGGGAAGTGGTTGACCTGCCACTAAAAGTGTTCCACAGCCTTGGGGGTACATTGAAGTCCCTTGAACCTGCATAAGGAAGGTTAAAACCCCCAAAGAAAATA
Organism: Cacajao melanocephalus; assembly: GCA_963573385.1. NCBI lineage: Eukaryota > Metazoa > Chordata > Mammalia > Primates > Pitheciidae > Cacajao > Cacajao melanocephalus. The sequence goes on along the minus strand of CAUYLG010078898.1, from coordinate 92,699 downwards.
GTATTGATGGAATCCAAACTCCCTGCATGGTGCTCCACCACCTGACCCTGCTCGCTTAGCCATCCTCATCTCCAGGTCAATTCAATGACTCAGAATTTTTGATGCAATCATAGTTCACTGTAACCTTGAACTCCTGGACTCAGGCAATCCTCTTGCCTCAACCTCTGGAGTAGCTAAGATTACAAGCATTCACCACCACACCTAGCTAATTAGCTAAATTATTAAAAAATAAAATTTTAAATAAATTTGAAAATAAAAATTTTAATTTTTTTTTTTTGTAGAAATGGAGTCTTTCCATATTGCCCTCACTCCTGGCCTCAAGTGATCCTCCCACTTTAGCCTCCCAAAGTGCTGGAATTATAGGCATGAGCCACCACACCTGGCTGCATGACTCAAAAAGTGTCACTCTTGAGCACAATGAGTGCTTTTCTTTATAGCCACAGTCAGCCCCGGCTCCTAAGCAGTGCTGGGCCCACCCTGTGTTTTGAGGCCAAAGTGGATATGAAAATTTGGCCTTTCCACAATATCTATGGTATTATTTAACACTGAACAGAAGGCCCTTGGTTAGAGTTGACCACTGAATTCTTTGTAGGATGGACTACATAAAAGTAGCTGAGGCTGTTGGGGACTAGAGGTAAGGCCCCCAGAGAAAAGGACCCTGAGGTAGTGAGGAGTGGGGGCTGGATATCTGGGGAGCCAGATCCTAGGAGCTTGCCTCCAGTCTAGGGGCAGGTTGCTGCTCCATGTTCCAAGCCAGACACAAGGCCTTTCTTGCAGAACTCTGCAGATGAGACCTTTTACCCAATAAAGTGCACAAAAGGGTTTGATGCAAAGCTACTTTCTGCTTGCTGTTGCATTTTGGGCTTTGCCTATGGTGGGAGGAGCCATGAAGTCCCACCCAGTGGCCTGTTGCATCTTATTGGCTTTCACAAGAGCACTATGACCCCACTGACTGGATGATCTGTGCGTCTGCACGGAGCACATTGGAACTCTTCCGGCGGAAACCCCCCAGTGGCTGGAGTGAGAGTCTCTGAGTGAGAGGTTGGGTTGCCTAGAGGAGGAGGCACGGCACCTGAGCAGCTGCTGTGATTGGAGTGTGGCTGGAAGGCAGAGACCTAGACAGGGGTAGGCCTCACACCTAGTGTCACTTCGTGCCCAGGCTGCCCTGTCGACAAGACAGTGCTCCAGCTCATTTCCAAGGCTCTTGCCTTCTTCAGGAGGAAGACCGTCTCAGCTGCAGAGAGTGCAGAGAGGGTGCAGCAACTGAAGCTCTTGGAAGGTACCTAACTTATCCCCTCCCCTACCAGAGGCCTGCTCATAGGGGTGCACCCTCCATCCCAACCCCACCGGAGGCCTGCCCATAGGGGTGCACCCTCCATCCCAACCCGTTGTCTGGGGCCTCAGGGGCTAAGAAGGGCTCAGCATGCTCAGGGCGGCGTCACCTTGTGGCTCCGGGAATCTTTGAGTCTGCATGTGCTGGACTTGCATCGACAGGCGCCCCAACTCTGCTGTCCAGTTTGGTTATGGTGTAAGTAGGGAGGACCCCTGAGATGCTGCCTTACTCTTGCATTTCCCCAGATGCCTTTGAAATTTCTCTTGTATGGATGCCATGTGAATGTGCAACAGATTCTCTTTTTATATTTCCCGTAGCAGTGAATCTTCTTGATTTGAGGGTAAATTTGATTTTGTTTCCCAAACGGGCGGGTGTTTGAAGCCAAGTGTAGGAGTCATATATGTGTTGCCTATGGGAGGGCAGAAGCCACGTTTAATGCATTCACTTTTGTATCCTAAAAGCCTGCTCCAGAGTCTGGCACTGAGTAGACACTCAGGCATGTGAAGGCATTTGCGTTTGGTGGTGTGAGTCCATAACACGTGAGAAGGTTTGCTGGGGTGGAACACATCCCTGCTCTGAATTATGTTTATTCTAACTTATGTCGAGTTCTTATATGAGCCAAGCACTGGGCTAAGAAAGGGCATGCCTATCATTGATACAAAAAATTCAATGACAAAAGTCCTAGTATTGTGGTGTCCATTCTACAGCTGAGTCAGAGACACAAACAGAAAAGAGAAAGTACACAGCTGGTCTGTAGCCCAACAGGAGTTACACCTCGGCACTCAAGTCCATCAGCCATTTCTTATCAGATATGTTCCCTGGCTCTGAAGGCACCTCCTGCCACAAGAGTAAATTCACACTGTCTTCAGGAGGGTGTCATCTTTGGTCAGCAGTATTTTCTCAACAGGAACCTGGCCTTACTGGTGCTAGAATCTCCCTGTAGCTTTTCTGCCGGCACAGTTCGAACGTCTGCAGAGGTGGTTGGCTGAATCATAACAGTTTTCCAGAGAAGGCTGTTTCTTTTAGCTGAAATCTCTCACTGCAGTGTCCACTAATTAGCCTTACTTTTACCAGTGGGGCCACATAGAAGAGTCTTTGATGTATTTTTCTTGTGCCTGAGTGGTAGTTGTCACCCTTGTCCCTTTCACTTTCTTGTTATTTATTTAAGCTAATAAATTTCATTTCCTTTTCCCAACTTTTCAGGATTGTTTTGGCTTCTGATTCCATAATCATAAATGATAATCAAGATCTCTCCCAGTCGTCCTGCCAATTTACTCAAGTCTTTGGGGAGGCACCTATGGTGCTGTTGTTCATAGTGCGAGATCCACAGGCTGACTCTCTGCATTCAGAGCCTGAACTATGGCTTACTAGCTGTGTTTATCCAGAAAACAAAAACAAAACCTGAGTGATTTCGATGCACATTTGTGCTAGACTTAAATCCCCAGATCTCTATGTGCTTAGCCTGGTGAGAGTCTCCAGATGCTCTTCCTGTTGCTGCTGTTGTTGATAATGATGAATTGTATAACAATAGTGGATGCTGAAAGATTCTCTAGATATAGATGTAACAACATCATTTACACTCTAACCTGTGGAAGCATTCACAGTTTTAAGCAGTTTACATGTATGTTTCAGTTAATATTTATAACAACTTTATTAGACAGACATTATTAATGTCTTGTTTTTTCAGAGGAAAGCAAGTTCAGAGAGGTTAACAAATGTGCTCATGGTTATATGGATGATAAGGAGAGCGGAGCTGTGATTCAAAGTCAAGTACTCCAGAGTCAGTGCTCGTCATTTCAGCATTCAGCTGCCTCAGTCATGGAGCCCCTGTGCTATACAGATTAATGGTGGACCTGGCGTTTCTAGCTTGGCATTCTGCCTCCAGAATCCTACACATTACACCACTACATTCTACTGTTATTCTCACCTGTATCTCAAGACTAGTCATTTTATTTCTAGATTTGGTTGTCTATAACAGCTTTCTTTGGCAGGGCTTATTTGTAGTGTGTATTTGCTTTTGAGATTAATTAACAAAACCTTTTGTTTATCCATCTCTTAGGTGGCAGCAGTTTAAAAACTGTGCAGGGAGTTGTGACAAGGTTCAGTAGCTTGATTGATGATTTGATCTACATCAGTAGTGATGCTGTGACTGGAAATGTACTTCTGAAAGTTGGTCAGAAAGTTACTACAGTTGTAGAAGAAGATAAAACATCTCATGGATTGAAAACAATCAAAGTAAGAATTGTATGAGTTTGGGGATGTCTTTGTTCCTTGGGGGTGGGTGCTATTCAGCCTCTCTGAGATTACATGGTATAGTGGATGTAGAGTGGAATTTGAAGTCTAACTTACTGGATTGTATGGGACATTTGTTTTTATCTTTGTAGTGGCTTCTGTTGAGAAAAGTATAAATTCCATATCTATTTTTTCAGCATTTAAAAATGTTATTAACAATGATAACTATTAGAGTTGATACTATCCTGCAATTTCCTTTTTTTATCCAAGTAACTGCTTTCTGCATTTGCTAAAGTGCAATTGCTAGGTGAAAAGACATACATTTTAATCATTTTTAAAAATAGCTTTATTGAATTATAATTTACCTGTACATAAGATCCTCAGGTTTTAATAATATAGCTCAGTGACATTTTTAGTAAATTGACAGAGTTGTACAACCTTCATCTCAGTCCAGATATTAACCATTTTAATGAATACAATAAAATTATGCTTCAGCTTTATTGTACTTATTAACACTGTCAGGAGTAGGCTGCAAGACTGCCTGACAACATTGGCAAGGATGGGAATATTGTTAATCTTTGAAATCTTTGGCAATATGAGAAGTAAAAAGCAATCTCCTAACTTTATTTGCGTTTCTTTGAGTGTTGGTGAGAGTAGAACAACTTTTCTTTTATTAAACGTATTTATTTATCAGGGACATTAAAGACATTTGTATGTTAGGGAAATTAGAGCTTTGTTAGAAAATTTATGGTATGAATGTTTTGCAGATATTTCTTCCAAGACTGTTTTCAACTTTGCTTTATGGAGTTCAGTTTTTATATAGTATAAATGAATTCATCTTATTCATATGGATTTTGAGTTCAGTAAAAATTCTTGCAAAGTCCTATTACGCTTCATAATTCACACAAATTTCACTTGGGTTTTCCTTCAAACATTATTTATTTATTTACATCAAAATATTCAGGCCGGGCGCAGTGGCTCATGCCTATAATCCCAGCACTTTGGGAGGCCGAGGCAGGCGGATCACGAAGTCAAGAGATCGAGACTATCCTGGCCAACATGGTGAAACCCCATCTCTACTAAAAAAAAAAATACAAAAATTAGCTGGGCGTGGTGGTGTGCCTCTGTAGTCCCAGCTACTCAGGAGGCTGAGGCAGGAGAATTGCTTGAACCTGGGAGGTGGAGATTGCAGTGAGCTGAGATCGTGCCGCTGCAGCCTGGTGCCTGGCGACAGAGCGAGACTCTGTCTAAAAAAAAAAAAAAAAAAAAAAAAAATTCAGTCTGCCTGGAATTGATTTGGGTGTAGCAATTGAGAGAAGGATACAGATCTTGTTTTGCTAGTGGCTACCCTGTTTTCCCCATACATTTAATGTAATAATCCCCTTTTCCCTTATTGAGTTGGAATGCCGCTTATATCATACACTACATTCCAATAGATATTTGAGACGGTGGGGATATCCTATTATGTTCATTTGATGGTGTTATGTTGTCTTGAAGGTAAGATCAAATGGTTTTAACTATGGAAGAATTATAACATATTTCAATGTTTTGTAGTCTGATTTCATACTACAAAACTTTTGAGTGTGTTGCTGGAATTTTCCCAGCCATTTCGTGCATGTTGGTTTTTCAGTATCAGTTTAAAAGATTATTATGTTTAGTTTCCCCACTCCCAGAAAAACAACAGCAACAATCAAATCTATTGGTATTTTTTAATTAGGATGATTTTGAGTTTATAGATTAGGATGACTTTGAGTTTATAGATTTAATTTAGAGAGAACTGATATATGATAATTATCTTTTGCCTCAAAAAGCATGTTTCTCCTCTTATATACTTCTGAATTGTTCTATACTTCAGCAGGTTCTGTTTATTTCTTGCTAAGTTTATTTCCCAGATTTTTAATATTTTTGTTCCATCATTAATATACATGTTTACTTAAATTATTTAACTTTGTACGATAAACTTTTAATTTTAGTATAACTTTAAATAATTATCAATATATTTATAAATATAGTTTCAAACCAATTTTATCTTCCTATATAGTACAATATTGATTTTTGTCATATAATTTGGTAAATGGCAAACTTAGTGAACTCTTCTTTGTGCCTTTCTTAAATAGTTGAAATGTACTTTATTATTAACATTTTTTAGATGGCAACTGTCAATCGAATGCTTAATATAAACCTCTTTAAATTTAAACAATTTTATATACACATAAAATTATACTTAAATAATTCAAATGCTAGAAGGACATAAAATTAAAAGTAAAAATTGTTCTTCATGCCCTCCTGGACAACTTTTATTGTTCAGACATGGTGCTTTTTGTGGTTTTTACTTTTAGAAATAGAAGCTGTATTCTCATGGGCACCTGGATAATGTGCATAATATTCATGTACCTTTTCTTGACTTAGCGATGTTAGCCAGTATTTATTGACCTCAGATCATGAAAGATGTGGAATTTGGCTAAGTTGCATCATATACTGCTCTGTTCCCTTTCATTAGTATTGTATTAATTTATAGAAACATTCATGTGCACATTGTTCTTCTATAGATTATCATTGTAACTTCAAAATCAACAAAGATAGTTACATTTTTGACATGTGTGATAATATAGCATGATCACAGGATCTTTTTTTGTTTTTTGAGATGGAGTTTTGCTCTTGTTGCCAAGGCTGGAGTGTAATGGTGCAATCTCAGCTAGCTGCAACCTCTGCCTCCTGGGTTCAAGCAATTCTTCTGCCTCCGCTTCCTGAGTAGCTGGGATTACAGGCACCTGCCACCACGCCTGGCTAATTTTTGTATTTTTAGTAGAGATGGGGTTTCGCCATGTTGGCCAGGCTGGTCTGGAACTCCTGACCTCAGGGGATCCACCCACCTCAGCCTCCCAAAGAGTTTTGATTACAAGCGTAAGCCCCCACACCCGGACAATCACAGGATCTTAAAAGAGGATCTTGACATCTAAAAAATAGAGAGTATCGCTCTATCACCCAGGCTGGAGTGCAGTGGTGCAATATCAGCTCACTGCAACCTCTGCCTCCCAGGTTCAAATGATTCTCATGCCTCAGCCTCCTGAGCAGCTGGGATTACAGCATGCACCACCACACCCAGCTAATTTTTGTATTTTTAGTAGAGATGGGGTTTCACCATGTTGGCCAGGCTGGTCTCGAACTCCTGACCTCAAGTAATCTGCCTGTCTCAGCCTCCCAAAGTGCTGGGATTATAGGCATGAGCCACCTCACCCAGCCTGGTTGGTCCTTTTAAACAGCATCTCATCAATTTTTGATTTTCGTCAATTTTAAGGCACAAGAATAATTTAATAATGTAAATTTAAAGCATGCATAGATTGTAGCCATCCTTTTGATTTCAGAAATCTTAAAACGTGAAACAAGTGAGTATTCTGAAATACAAGAAAGTCTGGTTATAAGCCTTACCTGGTTTCCGTTTTATTGGAATGTATGATACTGACAGGTGTTTTGAAATATCTTAGTTTTGATAAAGAAATATCCTCTTTATTACATTTCTAGATTTTTTGAAAATTAGGGATGTACTCCAATTTTGGGGTACTGAAAATACTTATGAAAGAAAAAAATAAAATTAGGGATGATACAGTTTTCAAATGTATCATCTACCACCTACCCACCATGAACCCCAAACTACCTTTGCTGAGGTATGCAGGAAGCACTTATCAGGGAATGTGGAAGTTGCGTTTCAGGCCATGACTATTTTGATAGACAATTCTTTTCAATAGCTTTTACTGGGAGAAGGAGCAAAGAAATGAGGCTGAAAGGGAGATCAGATCAATGAGGTTTGTTTATCTTTTTTCTTTTCTTTTTTTTGAGACAGGGTCTTATTCTGTTTTCCAGGCTAGAGTGCAGTGGCATGGTTATAGCTTGGGTCACTGCAGCCTCAACCTACCAGGCTTGGGTGATCTGCCCACTTCAGCCTCCTGAGTGAAGATCTTCATCTAGTTTTTTTCTGTTGAGGTGTTGATATGGAGAAAAATATGAATCGTTTTCCTAATATTAAGCCAATCTTACTTTATGGGAATGATCCCCATAAAGTTATGATTGTGATGTATAATTCTTATAATGTCCTCCTAGATTTGCTTGCTTCATTTTTATTTAGGTTTTTACATTTCCATAAATGGAATTGATATATGGTTGTCTCTCTTTACGTGATTTTTACCAGTTTTCAGAATCACCATTATGCTGGATTTATACAGAGAATCAGGAGCCTTCCTTAATTCTTTATATTTCTGCACAAATGAACATCTGAATGATATATTCTGTGAAGATTATGAAGGAGTCATTTATCAAGTCACTTAAGGACTAGCACTTCTTGAGGGATGGAGTTGGGTGGATGGGGTAGTTTTAATTTCTTCCAAATGTCGTAGTTTATTAGGTCCTTTTTTGGTGTTTGTTTTAACAACACAACTTGTAAATCTACCTACATCTTCACCAGTCCCCTCCTCCTCCCATCCCATTAGAATGGAAAAGATGTCCCTTCTCCTAAGGCCAATGCTCTGTACCTGTATTTTGGATCCCATTTCTTTTCCTTTATCCAAATATTTTCTTAGATTACTGAGTGTGTCTTGTTTTCCTGTCTTTTTAGGCTCTCCCTCTTTTAAGGGCCAATATCCACCAACATTTAAGCATGTTCAAACCTTAGCTTACAAAATACAAGTCCCAGCTCTCAAGATTGCTTATTCTTTAAGCTTCCTCTTTCCCTTTGCAGTCTGACAACTTGACACAATTTCCTGTCTCCATTGCCTTCTCTTCTTGTCATGTGTCATTCCATTTAAGTTTGTCTTCCTCATCCACCTACCCACCATGAATCCCAAACTACCTTTGCTGAAGTATTCAGGAAGCACTTATCAGGGAATGTGAAAGTTGCATTTAAGGCCTTGACTATTTGATAGACAATTCTTTTCAATAGCTTTTGCTGGGAGAAGGAGCAAAGAAATGAGGCTGAGGGGGAGATCAGATCAATGAGGTTTGATTATCTTTTTTTTTTTTTTTTTTTTTGAGACAGGGTCTCATTCTGTTTTCCAGGCTGGAGTGCAGTGGCATGGTCATAGCTTGGGTCACTGCAACCTCAACCTCCCAGGCTTGGGTGATCTGCCCACTTCAGCCTCCTGAGTAGCTGGGACTACAGGCACACAGCACCACACCCAGCCGAGTTTTTGTTGTTGTTTTAGTAGAGATGAGGGCTTGCTATGTTGCCCAGGCTGATCTCAAACTCCTAGACTCAAGTCATCCACTGGCCTTGGCTTCCCAAAGTACTAGGACTACAGCCATGAGCCACCACGCCTGGTGTATCTTTTTTTTTTTTTTTTTTTTAAGGATAGGAGAGTCTAGAGTATGCTTGTATGCTGATTCATTAGAAAGAGAAAAAATGTTGATACAGGAGGAAGAGAAGCAGTAACTCTAGGATCAAAGTTCTTGTGAATATAAGAGGGAATGGTAACGTGTTCAGTAAAGGGTCAGCCCTGTGAAGAGCTTGGATATTCTCCCATTGTTACAAGAAGGAAGGCAGAGAAAGCCAAGACAGGTGCCAGCAAGTTCATAGATGAACTCCTGTCCCATGGCCTTTATTTTCTCAGAGAAGTAAGAGGCAAATCTTACCTATCTGTGTTTTCTAAATTTTCACTAATGGAAAGAAAATATTTGTGTCATTAAAGAAATAAAATTGGGCTTGGCATGGTGGCTCACATCTGTAATCCCAGTATTTTGGGAGGTGGAGGTGGGAGGATTGCCTGGGTCTAGGAGTTAGAGACCAGCCTGGGCAAAGTAGTGAGACCCAGTCTCTACAAAAAATAAATTAGCTGGGCTGGTAGCACACACTTGCAGTCCCAGCTACTTGGGAGGCTAAGGTGGGACGATTGCTTGAACCCATGAGGTCCCGTACTTTGGGAGGCCAAGGCAAGCAGATCATGAGGTCAAGAGATTGAGACCATCCTGGCCAACATGGTGAAACCCCATCTTTACTAAAAATACACAAATTAGCTGGGCGTGGTGGTGTGTGCCTGTAGTCCCAGCTACTCAGGAGGCTCAGGCAGGAGAATCGCTTGAACCCAGGAGACAGAGGTTGCAGTTACCCGAGATCGCTCCACTGCACTCCAGCCTGGGCAACAGAGCAAGACTCCGTCTCAAAATAAATAAATAAATAAAAGTTTAATGCTGCAGTTTTGATAGTTTTAGATTGTGGTAAGGCGTGTTTACTAGGGAACTGGAGTAAGATTACCACCATGCCAAACCCAGTTTTATTTCTTTAATGACACAAGTATTTTCTTTCCATTAGTGAAAATTTAGAAAACACACATAGGCAAACCTTGCCTCTTACTTCTCTGAGAAAATAAAGGCGATAGGGTAGTATTGAATGTCCATGTGATATTTATGCCCCTCATTCCCTAGACAGCTGAATTTGGTTTTATTTTTACAGCAGTCCACTTGCTGGGTTAAAGGAGAAGAATGTCTGGACAGTTGGCCTTTGGGGTTTTGCCAGCTGAAAATGAGTGAAGTTCAATAATTGATGATGTTTGAAAGGGAAAATAATCCGAGGATGCAGAGTGAGGAATTTGACATGAAACTTGGGGAAGGTTATGTCTGCCATATGATTGAGCTAGTGTGGAGTCAGGGAACAAAGAAGTCAGAGGGGCTAAGGATTATCCACTTGGGCATTGGCAGAAGTGGTGGTGGATACATAGATGGGAGCTTGGTGCCTCATTCCAAGGTCCTGAGTATTCACTGAGGGAATAACCCTCAGTGAAATTAGTATTTACAGTTCCAAAGATAACAATTGAGAAATGGGACTAGGTCATAAACTAGGCGATTCAAAAAAGAAACGTGAAAGCAAATTTACATCTCCATGGGTCAAGTTTCCATTAGAAATCTTTGAACAAGAAATTTCACTCCTAGTAGTTTATCCTACTGAAATAAATCAGGCATGTAGGCAATGTGTTACGATGCAGGTCAAAAGTCCAACCATGTAGAACTGAGTCAATAAATGATGTCACTTTCATTCAGTGAGATGACATATTATCCTTTAAAATAACATTTCAGCAATCTGTTCAAATACATGATTGCTTGATGTTACATAAATAATGTATAAAATATTAAAATTTCCTCCAAAGTGGTACATAGATATTTATGCATAGTAAAACCGTCTGGACCAGGGTAAGCACCAGAATATTGATAGTGGATTTATTAGTTATGTGATATTACTTTTTGCTATTCTGTGTCTTTTTTATGTTTTATATGATGAACATGTATTATTTGTGCAATTAAAAAACCAAAATATAAAATAAGAGCCATTACACTTTCAATCCATATAAAGTTTATATACATCTTTATCATAGATAAATGAAAGCCTGCATTTGACTTGTCTTTTTTAGAGCCCTTCACCACCCAGTTGTTTTCTCAGCTTTATCTCATGCTTCTGTCCTCCAGGTGCCCTAATCTGGAGTCTTACGGCTTTTCTCCCTGTTCTCCTAACTTGACTTGTGCTTTCTCTCCTAGCTTGCAGTGTCTCCCTGTTAGTCCCCATTTACCAACCCCAACCCCAACCTATTTATCAGGTAAAATCTTTGTTTTCTTTCAGAGGCCAGGTCAAAATCACTTCCTCCAAGAAATTGTCTTTTATTCTCTCAGTCTGAAATTCTCTTCCTCCTGAGAATTTTCAGAAACCAGTTTTGGAGCCTTTTAAAATTGTTTATTACAATTTGCCTTGAATTAGCTTTTTTAAAAAAATCTTTTATTCCTCTTTGATTGTGAATTCCTGGAAGGCAGAAATAGTGCATTAAATCTTGTGGGTATGCAAATAATGCTTTAAGACACATTTAGAGAATATATGACTGACTGGCATGGAGCTTGGGGAAGCTCCCTAATGCAGAGAAAGGGTGAGTGAGTGAGAGTCCCTGTGGGATCCAAACTTCTGCCGTGGACTTTTGCAATCCTGGGCATGGGAGAACCCTCTTGGTGCCCCTGGGCCTTCAGACTGACACAGAGAGACACCTGGAATCTTTGCAGAGGCACTGCTCAAGCCCATGTGGAGCCCCACAGACCTTGGGTCTGAGAAGCCTGGCACCGTAGCCCTGTTAGAGGCTGCAGCCACAGTGCTGTAAAGGCCAGACTGCTCTGCTGCTAAGGACTAGGCAACGCTTGCTGACTCGGGCCCCCAGCACAGCAACCCCAGCCCTGCCCGAATACTGTGGGCAGTTGTGGTTCTGAATTTCTTTGAGAAGTGTCCAGACTGCAGACCCTGACTCCATGGTGCCTCACCAGGCAGGGCTTACCACCTTGGGCTTCCAGCGCAGTGGCCCCACCACCACCTGATCACTGCGAGCAGTCTTACACCTGTGCTCCTCTGGGAAGTGACCAGATTGCAGATCATGTGATTCTCTGCCCCCACTGCTCCTTGCCAGGCAGGGCTTGCCAGCTTGGGCTCCCAGTGCAGTGGCCCTGCGCCCAGCCTGAACATGGCTCTGCATTCCTCTGGGGCAGAACTTCTGGAGGTAACAGACAAGGTTTGACATTTTTGCATGCCCCCAAGAGCAAAGTTCAGCATCACTTGGGTGGGAGAGAAATGCAAGCATGGCACATGCTCCACAGCCACTAGTCTCCATCAACACAGCTGAGGGATCCTGCCCTTCCCAGTGAAAGGCCCACAGCACAGCCACCCTGCCCCTGCCCAAACATTTCATGCGAGGCCAAGAGCCCTTCTGAAAACCCATCCACCACAGGCCTGTGATATTCCCTTGGACTCCTACCACCTAAGCATCCCACCTGCCCCCACCTGAGAATTTGGCCAGTGATCTGGGGACCAGCCCACCCCTCCCCATCGTAGACAACACTTGAACTCTGGGCTCATCCTACCCAGGTCCAGCCCCTTCAGGACTCATAGATGCTTTTCAGTGGGCCATCTAGGGGCCTGGAAACTGAAGAACCACCTACCCCATTCCAAATTTGTTGGCACCTGGCCACTTCCCCTAGGGCATGAAGTCGTACCGACCCAGCCAACCAACACCACCACAACCAACATCCATTCACATGGGCCCAAAGATGAAGTCCTCTCTTTAAACGAAGCAGCAGTACTGCCACATCAGAGAGCAGGAGAGCCATAGAGCTATCTGTATCAGGTTGAGTGATAAGGTTATGCCCTGAAACCACACCCACAGAGAGTTGCAAAACAGGCATTTCCTGTGACATTCAACCACATTGTGGTCCAGAGATAGGCTACAATGTGCATCTGAATTGGGAGTCACCAGCCCTGGAACAGGGGCATGATAGAGAAACAGATCAAGTTCCTACCTATCTAGGACAGGGAGCTGGTGCAACCCCCTCATTCCCCTGCTGAAACCTTAGTGCACTTCACCAGGAGCTCCTCCCAGCCACCCTTATTAGTGCACCATCAAGGTATTCATGGGTGAGCCAGGGGCTCCAGCTCTGTCTAGCTGTGGTCCCCCACCCAGGTATAACAGGAGCCTCTGGGCACTGGGCATTCCACTGTCCAGGCCTTCACTTGAGACAACAGGGTGCAGCTCACAGTAAGGAAAGATCAGGTACATACCAACCTGCTTGTGCCACAGGTGGCTCTTACCTGCAACTGCTATCTACTGGTTTGTAGGTTGAACTGAATAGCCCAATATAAAACCTACTAACAGAAGTGCACAAGGCTATAGAAGCAAAGCCAAAAGATCCTACCCAACATATTCCTCTTCAGATGGGAAAGAATCAGCATAAGAATTCTGGCATCATAAAAAATGTGAATATTATGACACCACCAAAGTATTGCTCTAGCTCTCCAGCAATGGCCTCTAACGAAAATGGAAACTTGGAAATGGCAGATAAAGAATTCAAAGCATGTATTGCAAGGAAGTTCAGCAAGATCTAAGACAAGGATCTGCCACAGACCTTTGTAATCCTGGGCTTGGAAGAACCCTCTTGACACCCCTGGGACTTCACACTGACACAGAGAGACATCTGGAGTATTTGCAGAAGCACTGCTCAAGCCTTCATTTCCTGGATTGCTTTAGAAGCTTATTTGTGTTGAAATCAACCCCTTCTTAAAAGGCACAGAATGTGAAGTTGGATAAAAGAATAAGACCAAACCATCTGTTGTCTTCAAGAGACCCATCTCATATATAATGACACTCATAGGCTTAAAGGGTTGGAGAAAGATTTATCATGCAAACAAAACCCAAAAAAGAGCAGGGGTCACTATTCTTATATCAGATAAAACAGACTTTAGACCAACAACAGTATAAAAGGACACAGAGGGGCACTATGTAATGATAAAGGGTTCAATTCAACAAGATTTAACTATCTTCTATCTTCAGTATATACACACCCAACATTGGAGCACTCAGATTCATAAAACAAGTACTTTTAGACCTGTGAAGAGACTTGACAGCCACTCAATAATAGTGAGGGACCTCAACACCCCACTGACAGCATTAGACAGATCATTGAGGTAGCAAACTAACAAAGAAATTCTGTACTTAAATTTACTGCTTCACCAGTTAGACCTAATAGAACATCTACAGAAGACTCCATCCACACACACAAATATACCCTTCTCATCTATAGACAGAGAATATTCCAAAACTGAGCACATGCTCAGCCATAAAGCAAATCTCAATAAAGAATGCTAACCATACTTTCATACCACAGTGGAATAAAAATAGAAATAAATACCAAGAGGATCTCTCAGAACCACACGATTACATGAAAATTAAACAACTTGCTCCTGAATGACTTTTGGCTAAACAACGAAATTAAGGCACAGATAAAAAACTTCTTTGAAATAAATGAAAACAGAGATGCAACATATGAAATATCTGGGATGTAGCAAAAGCAGTGTCAACAGGAAAATTTATAGTGCTAAATACCTACACCAACAAGTTAGAAAAAATATCTCAAATTAACAGTCTAACATCACACCTAGAGAGACTAGAAAACCAAAAACAAACTAACCCCAAAGCTAGTAGAAGAAAATAAATAACTAAAATCAGGGCAGAACTGAACAAAATTGAGACTGAAAAATTCATACTAAGGATCAATGAAACCAAAAGTTGGTTCTTTGAAATTATAAACAATATCAATAGACCACTAGCTACATTAACAAAGAAAAGAAGACCCAAGTAAGTACAATCAGAAATGACAAAGGTGACATCACAACTGATCCCTCAGAAATATAGATGTTCCTCAGAGATTATTATGAACATCTGTGCACACAAACTAAAAAATATAGAGGAAATGGATAAATTCCTGGAAATGAACAACCTTCCAAGACTGAATCAGAAGAAATTGACACCCTGAACAGAGGAATATCAAGTTCCACAATTGAATCAGTAATAAAAAACCTATCAACCAAAAGGAACCCCAGACCAGATAGATTCACAAACAAATTCTACCAGACATACAAAGAAGAGATGACACCAATTGTACTGAAACTATTCCAAAAAACTGAGGAGGAGGAACTCCTCTCCAACCCATTCTATGAAGCTAGTATCACTCTGATACCAAAATCTGGCAAAGACACAACAGAAAAAGGAAATTACAGACTAGTATTCCTCATGAGCTTAGATGCAAAAATCCTCTACAAAATGCTAGCAAACTGGATCCACAGCACATCAAAAAGTTAATTCACTGCAATCATGTATGCTTCATTCTGGGATGCAAGGTTGATTCAACATATGCAAATCAATAAATGTGATTCACCACATAAACATAATGAAAAACAAAAGCCATATGATCATCTCAATAGACAGAAAAAGGTTTTGATAAAATCCAACACCCCTTCATGATAAAAAAAAAAATCCACAAAGTAGGTATTGAAGGAACATGCTTCAAAATAATAAGAGCCATCTATGACAAGCCCACAGCCAGTATCATACTAAATGGACAAAAACTGGAAGCATTTCCCTTCAGAACTGGAATAAGACAAGGATACCCACTCTCACCACTCCTCTTCAACATTGTGCTGGAAGTCCTCACCAGAGCTATCAGGCAAGAGAAATAATTAAAGATATCTGAGTAGGAAAAGAAGAAGTCAAATATCTCTCTTCACTGATGATATGATTCTATAGCTAGAAAACCTTAAATACTCTGTGGAAAGGCTCCTAGAACTGATAAATGACTTCAACAAAGTTTCAGGATACAAAATTAATGTACAAAAGTCCGTAGCATTTCTATGAGATGAGAACCAAATCAAGAATGCATTTCCATTTACAATAGCAATGAAATAATAAAATACCTGGGAATACATCTAACAAAGAAGTTGAAAAACCTCTATAAGGAGAACTACAAAACACTGCTGAAAGAAATCATAGGCCGGGCACAGTGGCTCATGTCTGTATTCCCAGTGCTTTGGGAGGACGAGATTGGGTGGATCACCTGAGGCCAGGAGTTTGAGACCAGCCTGGCCAACATGGTGAAACTGTGTCTCTACTAAAAATACAAAAATTAGCTGGACATGGTGGTGTGCGCCTGTAATCCCAGCTACTCAGGAGGCTGAGGAACGAGAATCACTTGAATCCAGGAGGCAGAGGTCGCAGTGAGCTGAGATCGCTCCACTGCACTCCAGCCTGGGCAACAGAGCAAGACTCCATCTCAATAAATAAATAAATGAAAAAAAAAACATAGACATATTAGGCTGTTTTGTGTTGCTATAAAAAGTACCTGAGACTGGGTAATTTACCAAGAAAAGAGGTTTTAATTTGGCTCATGGTTCTGCAGGCTGTACAGGAAGCATGCTGCCAGCATCTGCTTCTGGTGAGGGCCTCAGAAAGGTTACAATCATGGCTGAAGGCAAAAGGAAGTCAACATGTCACATGGTGAGAGAGGGAGCAAGATGGTGGGGCAGGGGGTGTTCCACACATTTTTAAACAACCAGATCTTCCACGAACTCAGAATGAGGAATCACTCATTACCAAGGGAATGGTGCTAAGCCATTCATGAGGGATCTGCCCCCATGATCCAATCACCTCACACCAGACCCTACCTCCAACATTGGCAATCACATTTTGACATGAGATTTAGAGGGGGCAAACATGCAAACCATATCAACAGATGACACAAACAAATGGAAAAACATTCCATGCTCATAGATTGGAAGAACCAATATCATTAAAATGGCCATACTGCCCATAGCAATATTCAGATTCAATGCTGTTCTTATCAAGTTACCAATGTCATTCCTCATAGAAACAGAAACCTCAAAAATTCATATGGACCAAAAATGATCCCAAATAGGCAAAGCAATCATAAGCCAAAAGAACAAAGCTGGAGGCATCACACTACCTGACTTCAAGCTCTACTACAAGCCTACAGTAACCAAAATAGCAAGGCACTGGTACAAAACCAGACACACAGACCAGTGGAATGGTATAGAATACTCAGAAATAAAGCCACACTTCTACAACCATCGGATCTTCAACATAGTGGACAAAAACACACAGTGGAAAAAGGACTCCCTATGCAGTAAATGGTGCTGAGATAGCTAGCTGGCTAGCCATATGCGTAAGAGTGAAATTGGACCCCTGCATTTTACTGTATACAAAAATTAAATCAAGGTGGATTAAAGACTTAAGTGTAAGACCACAGACTAAAAAAATCCTAGAAGAAAACCTGGAAATTATTATTCTGGACACCAACCTTGCAAGAAATGTATAACTAAGTCCTCAAAAGCAATTGCAACAAAGAAAAAAAAGTGGGACCTAATTAAGCTAAAGAGCTTCCACACAACAAAAGAAACGATGAACAGCGTAAACAGACAACTTACAAAATGAGAGAAAATATCTGCAAAGTAGGCATCTAGTTTGCAAACTAGACAAATATCTAATATCCAGAACCCATAAGGCACTTAATTCAACAAGCAAAAAACAAATAATCTCATTTGAAAGTGGGCAAAGGATCAGAACAGACACTTCTCAAAAGAAGACATACAAGTGGCCAAAAATATGAAAAAATGCTTAACATCACTAATCACAGAGAAATGAAAATCAAAACCACAATGAAATATCATTCCATAGCAGTCAGGATGGCTATTATTAAAAAGTCAAAAAATAACAGATGTTGGTGAGGTTGTGGAGAAAAGCGAATGCTTATACACACTGCTAGTTGAGTGTAAATTAGTTCAGCCACTGTGGAAGGCAGTCTGGAGATATCTCATGAAAACTTAAAATAGAACTATCATTTGATCCAGCAATCCCATTACTGGGTATATATCCAAAGGAAAAATTATTCTACCAAAAAGACACATGTACTCGTATGTTCATTGCAGCACTTTTCAAAATGGCTAAGACATGAAATCAACCCAGGAGCCCATCAATGATGGATTGGTTAAAGAAAATGTGGTACATATACACCATGGAATACTATGCAGACATAAAAAAGAATGAAAATCATGTTCTTTATAGCAACACTGATGCAGCTGGAGGCCATTAACCTAAGTGATTTAATACAAGAACTGAAAACCAAATACCGCATGTTCTCACTTACAAGCAGGAGCTGAAAAGTGAATACACATGGACATAAAGATAGGAACAATAGGCACTGGGGACTATTAGAAAGGGGAGAGAGGGAGGAAGGCAAAGGTTGAAAAACTACCTATTAGGTTCTGTGTGCACTAGCTGGGTGATGGGATCATTCGCATCTCAAACCTCAGCACCATGCATTATACCCATCTAGCAAACTTGCACATGTATCCCCTGAATCTAAAATAAAAGTTGAAATAAAAAACCAAAAATCACTAATTGAATAACTAATTAATTTAAAAAGTCATGCATAGACCACTGCTGTTTGTGTCATAGTACAAGAATTATGATTCATCCAATACTGTACATCTGAGGTCAAAATGGGAAAAATTATTTAAATGCATAGTTTATGATTGACGCATACATGGAAAAGTTGCTAAAAATATATATGACTGTACAACACATAGTGAACCCAATGTAAGCTGCACACTATAATATATCGATATTAGTTTATCAATTGTAATCGATTTATCACATCACTGCACAATGTTAATCATAGGGAAAACTGAAGGTGGAGGAGAGGAAGTGTGTGGGTACTCTCTGTACTTCCTGCTCAATTTTCCTAAGCTGCTCTTAAAGTATAAAAGATGAAGCTCGGGCATTATGATATCATCAGCCCACATCTATATTTGTCAGCTGAAATATATTCACTAATGCTCATTATAGTTGTTTAAACCATTTCTTGAACAACAATTATTTAAGCATATGTTTCTGATTTTTAAACATTTGTTATGTTTGAAGTAATTGTTTCTTTACCTTATAGGTGGATGCTGTCTGTGATGATTGCCAACATGATGAACTCTCCGACTCTTACACAAGGGTTTCAATTGGTCGTATTACCTCTGTAATGGAAGGGGGTGACTGCATTAATCACACAGCTTACTTCTGTCTAGATGTTGTTTGTAAAGGTACAATTTATATTTTTAAAAATTTTAAATGAATTTTTACCTATTTTCTTAATTTTATTGATTAAATTTGGAGATGGTTAAGGGCATAATTTTCAGGGTCAAATTTGGAATGTGCTTATTTGATAAGATGATTTTTATAGTAGAACTACTTTTCCAGTATACTTGGCTCCAATGAGCAGCTCTTTAATGTGTGAGGTCGACCTTTGGAGTTGAAAATAATGTGAAGCAAAGGACAGATGTATTCATATAATGTTTTTTTAAAAATTCATGCAATTATTTATTGCATTTTCATTTATTGAATGCAGTTACTAACATTTGTATAATTTTGTATTCATATAGGTATGAATTTCTAATCTAACTAAAAAATATTACCAGTTTGCAGGATGCTATTTTTTATAAATATTCAAATGCTTTAAAATAAGGTTTGGAGATAGCTTTGTACCTTTCTGTGTATATGTGTGTGTGTGTGAGTGTGTGTGTGTGTATTCATTGTTGAATGTTATTTGTAATTAGCACGTATTACATTGTGTTGTTTTATGTCTAAAACAATGTCAATCTGTCTATGCTATTTCAGTTTAATTCACCTCAAGGTAGAGTGCTAGATGCTGGGGAGACTAAGATAAATAAGACATAATGAATGTTGCCTGTAGGGAACTCATAGTCTAATTGCGAGAGGCAGAAGAGTAATGGATACATTATAATGATGTGATAAGAACGGCATTACTGAGCAGAGGAGAAGGCATGACTGAATGCAATGGAGAGTATTGGGGAAGACTACCTGGGGAGGTGTTCCTTGAGCTGGACTCCATGCCCTTGCAACTCCACCAGCTAGGCTGGATTGTGAATGGTGAATAGAAGTAAGAATTGTGTGCCTGTTTAAGCTAAATCAGCTGCCATTTAGCTTGGGTACAAAAATGGAAGTTAGCTCAGTCACACCGGGCAGCTTTCTATTTTACTTTTCTTGGATATGAAAGCCAAAACTTGAACTTAGTTGTTGACCCTGGAAGTCCCTCAAAGTGATTGTTGGGTTGCAGTTAGGAATTTATGACCTGTTTAGTTAGAAATTGCCAATTTTGGAAGAAAAGGCTTTTGTGATTGCTAAGCTCCAAATGCAATTTTTTGGTCCCTATAACTATGCCAACAGGAAAATACCACTGATGGTAGCCTTGCTGGGAGAATTCTTCTCAAAGAGGGAAAGACTTGAACATGTTTGTTATGCCAAAGGGATTGATTGAAGCTGTAGAAGATAGGAACTATGTTTGTACCACAATATATTCCAGGTACATATTTCTGCTCTGTGAGTTTCTTAATTTCCAAGAACCTTATATTTACTACGGTGCTTTGTTCCAAATTTATGTTTGTATTAGCGCCGCAAAAACCAAACAATTTTATCTCCAGTGTAGAACTTTTCAACTGAATTTATGATAGCATTCATGCTAATGTCAGACATTTCACCTCTGCCAGGAAGAACTTTCATGACTTTTGTGAATGCTCTTTAGCTAAATATCAGGTTAGGTTTTTTTACTAGTTTTTCTTTTACTTTTCTTTTTTCTTTTTTTTTTGAGATGGAGTCTTGCTCTGTCGCCAGGATGGAGTGCAGTGGCGCAATCTCGGCTCACTGCAACCTCCGCCGCCCAGGTTCAAGCAATTCCCCTGCCCCAGCCTCCCCAGTAGCTGAGACTACAGGTGCATGCCACCATACCTGGCTAATTTTTTTGTATTTTAGTAAAGACAGGGTTTCACCATGTTGGCCAGAATGGTCTCGATCTCCTGACCTTGTGATCCACCCGCCTTGGCCCCGCCAAGTGCTGGGATTACAGGCGTGAGCTACCGCGCCTGGCCTGTTACTAGTTTCAGTGAAGGAGAACACACACCATGTTGGAACCATGGCATGTCTCAGTAAGAGGATATTAGGAAAAAATCTGTTATAGGATTTGAGATGTAGTTGGGTGATTTGAGGAGGGTCTATGGAAGCAGAGTATAGTTCTAGACTGGATGCTGTCACAAAGTAGGGGCAATTCTATCATTATTTTGTGGGTGGCACAGTAGCCTTGTTCTGTCTGCGCTTAGACAAAATTCTGAAGTGATTTTATTTTGTTCTTTTTTTTGGCATGGTCTCAGAATAATTTTCTCTGAGGTTATATCCTGTGAGATTCTTTATGTCCAACAGAAAAACATAATGACTTGTCTGTGGGTGTCAGTCCAGCTAATTATAACATTGAGGTCTAGCTGTGAACATCAGATGACTTTTGGACTTGAGAGGTTGTTGGTTTTTTCTTTTTCACTTTGATTCCATGATTTGGATGGAAAGAATCAAACCATTATTGGAACTAACTTAACTCTTTTTTCCTTTTTAAAGCATCTCTCATCATTTAACTGCTTGCAAAAGTCTTATCCTAATATAGCGAACATATTAACAGCTGCTGTTTCACTTTTCTCATGTGCCTGATAAAAATTGGAATAACAGATTTTTGAAATTACGTTGGAGCAGATTTTTAAAAGTCACACATTAGGGAATTACTTGTAAATGTACTTTTTGTAGCTTCCCATGTTAACTTGTGATCTTTGGGTACTTTGTTCTTAAAATGTCTACTAAGTTATAAAGTAAATGCTTCAGCAAATTTGGGTCCTCTGGTTTTCTGTGGTTTATTGATATCACTATGGCCCCCATAGTGGAGAGTAAATGTTGCCAGATTGTCTTGGGTTGCCATACGAAATACTACAGACTGGATTTAAGCAACAGAAATTTATTTTCTCACAGTTCTGGAGGCTAGAATTCCAAGATCAAAGTTCCGGTGACCTGGTTTCAGATGAAGGCTCTCTTCCTGGCTTGCAGGCAACTACTTTCTTCTTTGTCCTCACATGGGTTTACTCAGTGACTCAGTGCATGTGCAAAAAGAGAACAAGAACTATGTTTTAAGATGGCTGTGGTGTTGAGAATAGGCTGAATGGGCAAGGACGGATTTGGAAGACAAGTTAGGAGTCTGTTGCAATAGTCCTGGTCAGTGATGATGGAGACTTGGACAAGGTTAGTAGAAGTGGAAGCTGTAAGGATTGATTTGATTCTGGATATATTTTGGAAGTCGAGGTGAAAGTATTGGCTGATTAATTGGACGTTTGATATTAAGGAAAGAGGAGTCAAGGGTTACTCTAAAGTTTTTTATTTGAGCAATGGTAAGGGAAGAGTTTCAATTTCTGAGATGTAGAAGGACTCAGGAGCAAAATTGGGTGCATGAGAAGAACAGCAAGAACTCAGCTTTAGACATAACTTGAATAAGTATTTGGATATATGAATCTGAGGTTTAGTGGAGCAGCACGTATATGCATTTTGGAGTTACCAGCTTATGAATATTGTCCAAAGCCACACAAAAGGATTAGGTATAGAAAAAAGTAAAGGGTGAGAGAGGAGAGGTCTAATATATGTCTTGGGTTAATTTAAAATTTAGTTGTAATGGAATTGAGGAGTAATAAATAAAGGACTATGAAGGAACTAGAAAATGCTGGATCATAGGGTATAGAAATATTTAATTTTAGTAGATATTGCCAGGTTTCTGAAGTGGTTGTAGCAATTTACACTTCCAGTAGCAATGTTTGAAAAGTACATTTGCTCCAAATCCTCTCTGGTACTTTTGTTTCTTGTGACTCACTTTTAACTTGTTAACATCTGTAAATATTTGTTCATAACTGTACAATATAAGATATATATGTATGTATCACCTGTCATAAACACCTGAGAAAATTGTTTCTTTCTTTCTCTTTCTTTCTGTAGCAATGTGTCCTACTGCTAATGCTACCACTAATAGCAATCAATATTTATTTGGTGGTTGTATTAGGGTTCTCTAAAGGGACAGAACTAATAGTGTGTGTGTGTGTGTGTGTGTGTGTATGAATTTATTATGTATTAACTTACATGATCACAAGGTCCCACAATAGGCTGTCTGCAAGCTGAGGAGCAAGGAGAGCCAGTCTGAGTCCCAGAACTGAAGAACTTGAGTTCAATGTTTGAGGGCAGGAAGCATCCAGCACAGAAGAAAGATGTAGGCTGGGAGGATAGGCCTGTCTCTCCTTTTCACGTTTTTTTGCGTACTTTATATTCGCTGGCAGCTGAGTAGATTGTGCCCACTCAGATTAAGGGTGGATCTGCCTTCCCCAGCCCACTGACTCAAATGTTAATCTATTGGCAACACTCTCACAGACACACCCAGGATCAATACTTTGTGTCTTTTAATCCAATCACATTGACACTCAGTATTAACCATCACAGTGCTGATTATGCACCAGGGACTATACTATGAGTTTTATATATATTGATTAATTGTCATTGCAACTCTTTGTGGTAAGTACTACTATTGTGCTTCTCATTGTATGGACAAAGAACTGAGACATGGAGAGGTTAAGTACCTTGGCCAGGTTGAAAACTGAGTAAATGACAGTGTCAAAATTTAAATGTGGCAGCCAGGATCAAACCTGTGGTCTTACCTGTGTACTTAGATGACTCTCCTGAAGGAGTTGTGAATATGACAAATTGTTTGATAAATCCTGTGCTGCACCCAGAAAGATCGGCTGTGATGTACAGTTTACGCTTTTTCCCATTTCACTTTGTTAAATTGGTAGAGGAGAATCAATGACTAAGAAAACAGAAAACTTGCTTTTCATTAGAAAGATTTATAGGTGAACTGTTTTAAAATGTTCAAAATGTACTATTTTAGGATATTCCAATGTCAAAATAACTTGTGAAATGTAACATTACCAGAAATAAGACTATTTCAACTTAATTTCTCTTCATGGCTGTTTTAGATTTTGTGCCTTATCAGGGTGACTAGTTAGAAACTGAATTTTCCATCCAGCCAGACACGCAGAACAGAAAGGCCCTCTCAGTGAAGCCTCTGAGAGAGAAGCATGTGCACGAGGTATTTTGTTTGCATGTTGCACTTATCATTCCTTTCTGCTTATCTTTCCTTTAGTGATAACTTCTGCTGCTCAGGATTCTATTGGGTGTGTTGGGAAACCTAAAATAAAATGTATTCTTTGCCAAAGAGGAGCCTATTGTCTTATTGAAAAGGCTGTATTTCTGAAAAGAAATAGAGAATAATGCAGAGCACACATAAAATTAATATATAAATTATGCTGTTTATTTGGGAGGTACTAAAATGTTTTGAGAGCAAGAGAAACAAAAAACAAATTGTGCTTCAGGGAATTGTTGGAAAAGAATGAATAGAGTGGGTCTTGAGCTTACCAGTCAAAGCTTGGTATGATATAAGTAGTGGGAACTGAAAATGAATTGGCACAATGGTAAAAATGAAGGAATGAGCTTGCAATGTGACCAAGAAAGTGGGAAAAAAAGAGAGTCTACTTATTACCACAATCTTTTATCACTCAGCTCCTTTCATGCTCTCATTCTTAACTGCAGAGGTTGATGGCCATTGTGGATAATATTTAGAACGGGGTTTCTCATCAGAAACCAGGGCTGCATCCCCATAGATTCTGACTTAATTGATCTTAGGTGAGGACTGGGCATGGGTATTTTGACAAAGCACCCCTGGTGTTGCTAATGTGCTAGCTAGCCAGGATGGGAATCACTGATGGGGATGGAGTGATCTGCAAGTTAGAGCCAGAGTGAGGCGATGTAGAGCCAGTTACAGTGTATTCTGCTGTTTCATAATCATTTCCGTCATTTATAATTACAGGTGTGCATTACTAGCCTACATGGAAGAAATGGGGTGATAGATGATACTATCTTTTTCACCTTGGATTCTCTGAATCTTCCTGATGGATATATACCTCAAAGATATAACATCGTCAATGCAGTCGTGGTGTCGAGCATTCAGTCCTGCTATACTTGGAGAGCAGTTTCTATCACCCCAGTGCAAAGGTCATAGTAACAAAAATTTTAAATTACCTATTCAGTTTTTCTTCTATGGACAGTACAGGACATGTTGAATGTGTTTTGAAAAAATTAAATTAGTAAGCCTCAGCAATTATTTCAAATACAACTTTTAAAATCCTTTGTGTGTTGGCTAAGTGGAATGTGTCTTCTGGAGAGTGTTTTTCATGACTGATTAAAGACATTTTAATCCCTTGTAAGAATCTTGTATTCAGGCTTTTCTCTTTTTAATGGATCTGTTTATTTTTCAAAAAAGTTAATTTACATTTTTTTTTGTTTTTTCCTTTACCTTTTGACATGAAGAAAATACATAGGTTTTTTTTACCTATGACGAAAAGGAAATAAGATCTTGGGCAGGAGTCGGCAAACTATGGCCCTCAGGCCAAATCTGGCCTGCTGCCCCCTTTTGTTAAAAACAGGTTTATTTAGATATAACTCACATGACTTATAATTCACCCATCTGAAGTGAAACATTCAATGATTTTTTAAAGTGTATTTGCAGTAATGTGCAACCATCACTACAATCTTAATTTTAGAACATTTTCACTCCTGCTTAAAAACACTTCATAACAGGAATATAAATAAGATTCTACATTTCATCTTTTTGATACAGTCATAAACATATTCACTTTCTTGCTTGCATTTAAAAATTCAGCTCTTCAGGTGGTTCTGGAGCCTCTAAACATTGAGATATTTTGCAATCAATTGGTCACAGATATGGCAGCAGATGTCACTTGCAATCTGAGTGTCAAATCTTCTTTCCTACCTAGGTGTGTCCCCAAACTTCCTTAAATGCATAAACAATTACATACTACAGTCTATCCTGACTCAAATTCAATTGCCTTCAAACAAATTTTCACCTACGACACCACACCTCAAACGTACTATAGTCCATGTTCTAGTGACTAGGACCATCAAACTCTTTATCAAAAGGGGAGATTAACTGGTCTTGCAACATGCTTCATGCTTTCATATTGCTTTGTTCTTGTTGATGGCATTCATTCTTTTCTAGAGTTTCAACTACATCAATGTAAAGATTCCATCTATTTTAGGCTAAAGGCAAACATAAATGTGAAATGGAGACTTAAACTACTAACAGAAACTGTCACTCTAGTGGCTTAAAGAAGTAGAAGTTTACTTAACGAGTTATGTGAAAAAGAGTCATACTGGAATTTTCTAATGGAACTATTCCTGTTCTTCTATAGAGGCTTCCATCATATGGGTGGGTTTTATCTAATCTGTTAAAAGGTCTTAAGATGAAAAATAGGTTTCCTGGAAAAGAAGATATTCTACTTCAAGGCTGCAGTATCAATTCCTGCTTACATTTCTATCTTGCCAATCTACCCTACAGACTTCAGACTTGCTAGTATCCACAGTTACTTGAGCCAATTCTTTAAAGTCAATCGATTTCTCTCTGACTCTGAAATAAGCACCATGTTATTGGAAACTGAAGGAAAGGGGATTGATCCTTGTTATATAGTGGCAAAAATTCAGCTTATTTGTGTCCTGCAGTTATGTGAGAAGCAGAACTTGAAAACAGTAAGCTTGGATATTTAGCTGAGGAAACTTTAAAGCAAAGTGTTGAAGGTGCAGATGTGTTTCTCCTAGCTGCTTATAGTCAAATGTGAGAGGAATTAGAAAGATCGATGGAAAAACTATTTAGCAAATGGGAACAAGGACACGATGATTTGGGAACTTCTCTGCCTCTCCAAATTTCAGAATATGCAAAATTAAAAGATTCACTGTCAGGAAAGCATGCTCTGAAAAGAAAGCCAGGTATGTGGCTGAGCAACCTTTTGCTAGTATTTCAGAAGGTTCAAAAGTTTTCTGTCACATAGTGGGCTCTTAGAAGAGGTTAAATGTTTGCCTCATGAATCCTCTCAGCCATCCCAGCAGAAGCCAGAAATAGATATGGGATTATCCAGGAAAGACCTGTATAAGAGCCTCTTGTCTAATGAAGTGAATCTCCGTGATATACATGGAAGACCTACAAGATTTTTGAGAATTTTATGCTGACAGGGACACTGTCAGCTTATACAGAAAATGACAGAAAAGAGAGAAAATGAAAAATGGCTATTGAACTTCCAAAATTCTACAGGGAGAAAACAGACTGAAATACCTACTATTATCCTACGAATACATATATACATATTTTCTATGACAAATGGAGGATGATCCTGAGGGCAGAGCTGCAAGCTCAGAATGTAGATCCAAGAGCCCAGGGTGTGGAACATCAGTCATAAAAGATTATTCCCAAGCTTTCAGATCAAATAAAGTTGTTTGTATTTTAAAATTGCTTGGGAATGGTACTTCTTTTTTCCCTTCATTCTCTCTTTTTAACTGGGAATGTCTTTAAATACTTTCCTATGTTTGTCCCACCATTGTATTTTGGAAGCCAGTGGGTTAAGTTTCACAGGTTCACACCTGGAAAGAAATTTTGCCCCAGGATGGGTCATCCCCAGAATTTCACCCATACCTGGTTTAGATGATGAAATTTGGGATTTTTAGCTGATGAGATTTCGATGAGTTTTTAACATTTGAATTAATACTGTAGTTGGAGAAGACCATTTGGGAAATTGGGATGAGGTGAATGTATTTTGCATTAGGCACTGAAATGAATCTTTGTCTAATTGTCTATTTCTACCTTTATTTCTGCTTGGTCTGGCTTTATATTGGAATGGCCTAGCCCTGAGATATTCCTCTCTCCTTCTCCCATGCCTAGATAAGACTTAGTATAAGTTCAAGGTGGAGGAGGACTCTGTTGTTTGTGAGAATGTCCAAGCTGCAGTGGCTTTTGTGTAAGTCATTCTTTCATTTATGCTGGTGGCCCTGACAAGGACATTTGGGGAGTGTCATTAATTTATAACATGTTCTGGCCTTCGGAATATACTTCTGTTTGTTTTCTCTGTTTGTTAAAAAATAAATAAATAGACTAAAATTAATGCATTTTTACCAGATTTTAAAATGGTGATTTTGGTTCTTGGGAGTATCTTCATATTTTTTCAGAAATTTTAATGTTATTTAAATAGCAATTATTGGGGATTTAGTCACAATGAATAAGAGAAGAAGTTCTAAAATGAATTCTGACTAGTTAGCTCTATTGGTTAAAAAGCTCTGATGTTCCTTTTCTTTTTTTTTTTTAATTTTTATTGTATTTTATGTTTTGGGGTATATGTGAAGAACATACAAGATGTTCCTTTTCTTATTAGACATATAGAAATATTTAAAAATTGGCTGAGTGCAGTAGCTCACGCCTGTAATCCCAGCACTTTGGGAAGCCGAGGCAGGCGGATCACCTGAGGTCGGGAGTTCGAGACCAGCCTGACCAACGTGGAGAAACCCTATCTCTACTAAAAATACAAAATCAGCCAGGCATTGTGACGCATACCTGTAATTTCAGCTACTCGGGAGGCTGAGGCAGGAGAATCACTTGAATCCGGAAGGCGGAGGATGCGGTGAGCTGAGATCGTGCCATTGCACTCCAGCCTGGGCAACAAGAGCAAAACTCTGTCTAAAAAATAAATAAATTTTAAAAACTGTCTTTGAGAATCTAAAATAGTACTTTTAGGAGACACAAGGATGAATAAGAAAAACTTCCTTTTAAATTTAGTTCAAGGCCAGTCCTGGTGGCTCATGCCTGTAATCCTAGCATGTTGGGAAGCTGATGGATTGCTTGAGTCCAGGAGTTCAAGACCAGTCTGGGCAATATAGTGAGACCCTGTCTCCACAAAACATAAAAAAAATTTAGCCAGGCATGGTGGCACGTACCTGTAAGTTCCAGCTACTCGGGAGGCTGAGTCGGGAGGATGGCTTGAGCCTGGGAGGCAGAGGTTGCAGCAAGCTAAAAACATGTCACTGCACTGCAGCCTGGGCAATAGAGTGAGACCCTTTCTCAAATAAATAAATATAAATAAGTAAAATAAAAATAAATTTAGCTCAAAAAAGAATAGGATAAAAGATCAGTAATAACTTCTAACGATATTATACTCTTCTTCCATTTTAACAAAAGTTTTTGTAATTTTTCTTCTTTCTTTTAAAATATTCAAATTAGATACCTAAAATAGTGCTAATTGAAAAATGCTAAGTTGGAGCCTTTGCCCTCTAATCTACACCACCAAATGGTAAAGGCAGCAGAGAAAATGAGACTCAAATGCAGAGATCTGGGTTGTCCCAGTTCACAGAATAGGGAATCAAAGCAACCTTAAAAACGAATATTACCCTTTGAAATTAGAGTCCCTACGTATTGGCCAATTATTCTGGCCAATGGAGGTAAGAGAAGAAACATGGTTTTCAAGAATTTTATAATTATAAAATAGAAATTTATTAAGATGAATAATAAATCCATTTATAGTATTTTTGTTTTCTTTATGAAAATGTTAGTATGGCCAGGAGGAGTGACTCACATATGTAACCTGAGCACTTTGGGAGGCCAGAGTGGGCAGATCGCTTGAGTTCAGGAGTTCAGACCAGCCTGGCCAATGTGGTGAAACCTGTCTCTAACAAAAATACAAAAAATTAGCCGGGCATGGTAGCCCATGCCTGTTGTCCCAGCCACTCAGGAGGGTGAGGTGGGAGGATCGTCTGAGCCCGGGAAGTGGAGGTTGCAGTGAGTCGAGATCATGCCACTGTACTCCAGCCTGGGGAACAGAGTGAGACCCTGTCTCAATAAGAGAAAATGTTAGTGAGCTATTATTCAATTGAAACAGTAATATAAAAATTTGGTGACAGAGTTAAGTCCATCTCAGAGAGTATCATGTTGTTAGCTCATAATAAGCACTGACCTGCCAATGGCAGCATTTTTGGATTATTTGGTAAACATTGTATCCAAGATGCTTGTTGAGCTCTTGAATGCTATCTTGAAATTTCCAAGGAATATTTGGACAATGCTGGGGTTACTTAAACGTTTACACAGGATTTAATTTGAGTGACTATTCTTGTTCATTTCTAGAAATTCTATTTGGTTGTTTATCAAATTTTGTGATATAGTTTCCTTCAGGTTGTTCTAACATCCCAGATTCTTGGGTTGCCAATCACTGTTTAAATTTCTGACTTCTTTATGGTGATTTATAGAGGATATCACTTGAAATTTTTTAACTCTGAACTCATTTTTCGTGTTTTTCTTCTTCTTTCCTCTGGGATTTTTGCATGATCTACATTTTGGTAGTGTACTCCAGAGAAGTTTTATACTTGCTTACACTGAGGCCCTAAGGGTTTTTAAGACAAGTTTTCACTTTAACTTTTAAATCTTGTGTCTTGACACACATAGCGTACATTCAGACCCTACTCTCAAACAGGTCTCGAGTTTCCCTATCCAAGGCAGCTCCTCTGCTGCTTCCCAAGTCAGTGGTCAGAGGGTTTTTTCTGCTATTGGGGTTGCGCTTTCAGTGTCCAGGCATTGTGCAGACACTCAATTCTAACTCCATGCTTCCCTCACCCAATCTAAAATCTTGTTCTTTTCCCTGGGTGAGACTTTAGCAACTAGCCCTCTTTCTTCTTTGATTATACCTGGATCTACTATCTTCAGTTTACTTGCAATTGGCTCTGATTTCTCTATTTTTTCCCTTTCTTTTGAGAGTAGCTATGCCTTAATTTTAAAAATATTTTTGGCCATTTGTTGGAGTTTCTAAAATGCAGAAAGTAGGCCAGTCAGCATCAGCTCGGTCATCCATGTCACTAGAAGTCAAATAAATCAATATTGAAGTAAGTACATGAAACCTAGGATTCTCTTAATTCACTTTCAGCACAGAAAGGTATAAAGTTGCTGCATTTGTTTGAGCAACAGGGCACTGAAATCAGGATTCATTTTTAGAGAAGTCAGTGAACCAAGTGACACTGTTCATTACAAACTAAACAGGGTGCTCCAATATCCTAGATTCTTAGGTTGCTAATCATCATTTGTTGAAGTTTCTGACTTCTTGTTATTTATTTAGTTTTCTGTGTTTTTAATGATTTGTCCCTCTTGTCACTTGAAATTTTAAAATCTGAACTCATTTTTAGTGCTTTTATTTTTTCCTCTGGGATTCTTGCAGAATTTACATTTTGGGAGAGTCCTTCAGAGAAGTTTCACATTTGTGATAGGAATAGAAATTAGGTTTTATTGCAACGTCATATTAGTCAGGGTTCTCCAGAGAAACAGAGCTAATAGTATAGAGAGATATAAAGCTAGAAAGAAGACAGAAATATAGATAGATGATAGATAGATAGATAGATAGATAGATAGATAGACAGATAGATAGATGATAAAGGATTTATTATGGAAATAGGCTCACATGATTATGGAAGCTAAAGGATTTATTAGGGAAATAGGCTCACATGACTATGGAAGCTAGGAAGCCATCTATAAGCTGGAGAACCAGGAAAGCTGGTAGCATAGCTTAGTTCAAATCTGAATGCCTGAGAACCTGGGAGACTGCCCAGGCAAATCTAGGAGTCTTAAAGCCAGAGAACCCAGAGTTCTGATGTTCAAGGGCAGGAGAAGATGGGTGTCCTAGCTCTAGAAGAGAGTGAATTCGTCTTTTCTCTGCCTTTTTATTCTATCTGGGCCCTCAAGTGAACAGATGGTGCCTTCCCACATTGGGTGAGAGTGGATCTTCATTTTTCAGTCCACTGATGCAAATGCCAATCTCTTCTGGAAACACTGTCACACACATATCCAGAAGTAATGGTTTATTAGCTATATGGGTATCCCTTAACCCAGTCAAATTGACACCTAAAATTAACCATCACAAACACCAACTTATATGGGAGGACAATTCAGTTGTGATGCTAACCACTCAGAGTTAGTGTTAGACTTCACAAGTTAAAAGACATAGTTCCCAGTAAGACTGCCTCCACTTTAGATACATGCCACATGTGGAGTCCCCAGGACACTCTTACTTGTGATCAATTATCCTTAACTCTGGGCATTTCCCTCAAACCTCCTCATGGTTACTAATTTGCAATAATGACTCATGGAACTCAAGAGTGTGCTGTATTTAGTTATGATTACAATTTTATTACAAAGATGCAAATCTGGAACAGCCAAATGAAGAGATATAGAGGGCAAAGTCTAGAAGGAGCCCAAATGCAGAGCTATCATATCTTTTTCCTGTGGAATCAGGGTGCGTTGCTGTCCTGACACATTGATGTATTTATTAACCAGAAAGTTCCACTGAACTTCAGTGTCCAGAGTTTTTGTTGTGGTTTTGTTATTTATGAATAATTGATTTAATCATTGACCCCATGCTTGAACACAATCTTCAGCCTTCCTTCTCTCCCTGGATCTCAGAAGATGGGGCTGATATCACATGGCTCAAAGCCCAAATCCTCTAATCATTTGGTTAGTGTTCCTGAAATTATCAGCTCTCATCCTGAAGCTATCTAAGTGCTTAACGTGAGTCACCTAATTGGCATAAACTATCAGATGTGATAGTTTATGGAGCTCATGAATAACAAAAATATTCATATTGTTTGGGAAATTCCAAGGATTTAGATTTTCCCAGAAACCAGTGACAAAGAACAGTCAAATTTTATTTTATTTTATTTTATTTTGTTTTATTATTTTTTTAGAGACGGGGTCTCACTATGTTGCCCAGGCTGGAGTGCAGTGGCTATTCACAGGCGTGATCCCACTACTGATCAGCACGGGAGTTTTGACCTGCTCTGTTTCTGACCTGGGCCGGTTCACCCCTCCTTAGGCAACCTGGTGGTCCCCCATTCCCGGGAGGTCACCATATTGATGCCGAACTTAGTGTGGACACCTGATCAACATAGCACACTGCAGCCCAGAACTCCCGGACTCAAGTGATACTTCAGCCTCAGCTTCCCGAGTAGCTGGGACTACAGGCATGTGCCACCGTGCCAGGCAGAACAAATTCTTTATTACACAACAGGTTTAATATAGCATTCCCAAATTCAAGTAAGATACTATTAGAATTTAGTATTATTTGAATATTGATTTTTTTAAAGGAAATAAACTTATGTCTGAATTCATTTTTTTTTTTTCATAATGCAGGCTGGTGAAGCCACTTGGCCTCCCTCTCACATGTCAGAACAATTCAGCCTTTAATTTGTTTTCAGAGAAAAATATTATAATACCTAAAGTTATTACAAAAAATAACTTTCATTTCTTGAACTAAACATTCAATGCTGAAGAAGGGAAAGGTATCCTAGAGTGAACCTCTCCTTTTATATGAGTACTTATTCTTCCTCTACATGTAAGGAACTTTATTATTTAAGCCCTATTATTTGTTAGAAAATATTTTAACTTAATAGATCTCTTATTACCATGTTAATTCCTACTTTACAGTTGATGGGATAACTACCCATATCTTTTAAAATAATTATTTCATACTTTGCCAAAGCTTTGTATAATATTATTGGCACCAGTACAACACAGTTTTAATGATTTTAGCTCTCTGTTTTATAATTTAAGGAAAAATTGAAAACTTTTTCTGGTATTACTCTTCTAACTTTTTTTAGTTTCACCTATTGATTTTTCTAGATGAACTTTAGATTATTTTTTTCCTAGATTACTGCCTTGTCCCCTTGATTTGTTTTTAAACCAGAATTATATTCAACTGACATACATATTTTGGAATGAACTGGCATCTTTTCATGTTCAATAATGTAGTTATATAAAGTCTCTCAATTGATTACACTTTCATGTTTGAATCACTTCTGTAAGTTTCTGCATTTTATATCTAAGCATTTTCAGTTGAGATAACTTTAGAGAATGTTATAGCTTTGCTGCTACAAAAAATGGAGATCTTGTACTGTTACATTTTCTAATTGGTTCTTATGGGTAGTTAGGGCTGCTAGGGGTGTATAGATAGGCATACCTCCAGGGATCGCCACAATGAAGCTAATATTGCAATAATTTGAGTCACATGAATTTTCTGGTTTTCCAGTGAATATAAAAATCATGTTTGATAGCAACATGGAATCAACCTACACATCAGTGGTAGACTGGATAAAGAAAATGTGGTACATATATATTATGGAATACTGTACACCCATAAAAAGGAATGAGATCATGTCCTTTGCAGGGACATGGATGGAGCTGGCGGCCATTGTCTTTAGCAAACGAATTCAGGAACAGAAAACAAAACAACACATGTTCTCACTTACAAGTGAGAGCTAAATAATGAGAAGATATGGACACGAAGAGCAGAACAACACACACTTGAGTATGGAGGGTGGGAGGAAGGAGAGGATCAGAAAAAAATAACTATTGGGTACTAGGTTTAGTACCTGAGTGATGAAATAATCTGAACAACAATCCCCATGACATGAGTTTACCTATATAACAAACCTGCACATGTAACCCTGAACCTAAAGTAAAAGTTTTAAAAAATGTTGGAAATCCTAACCAGAGCAATCAGGCAAGAGAAAGAAATAAAAGGCATCGAAATAGGAAAAGAAGTCCAACTATATGTCTTCACTGACAATATGATTCTATACCTAGAAAACCCTAAAGACTTTACCAAAAGGCTCCTGGAACTGATAAATGACTTATGTAAAGTTTCTGGATACAAATCAATGTACAAAAATCAGTAAAAAAGAATAGAAAAGAAGAAGGTGTAAGGCGCAACGAGAAGAGGAAAAGAGCAGACTGTATGTGTAGGGCCTTTTATGCCATTGTGAGGACTTTGGCTTTTACTCAGAGATGGAAAACCATATGGAGGTATAGGTCAGAGGAATGAAATAATGTGACTTCTATTGAAAAGTTCTCTGTGAGTAGATTGTGAGGTTCTGAGGTAGAAGTAGATTGTAGACAGTGGCGGCTGTGACAAAGGTTGTAGCAAAAGAGGCAGAATGATTTGCTTGAATTCTGGGTAATTTTTCAAGTTTGATAGAGCTTTTTATTTCGTATGGTTCTTATCTCTCCATGTATTTCCTTCCTCAGTTTCCTCCTTCCCAGGCTTTTTGGTGTTCCTGCTGCTTGGCCTGATTGCCATGGGTAGTTGCAAGTAGTTATACAATCAAGTGGTTGTCAGACACTATTTTTGGTGTTGGGAATGAAGCAGTGAACAAAAGGATCCAAAATGTATGCCCTTAGGTTGTTGACATCCCATGAGAGGGAGATCTGTCTGTAAACAGATACATAAATAAAACATGTAGTGCATCAAAGAGAGGTAAATGCTTAGAGATGCATTTATCTTATGTGCTTAGAGGTAAGTTTTTAAATGCTTTGAACAGATGCCACCTGGGAAGCTGCTGTGAGAGATCCCTGAGAGATCCAAGAGGGATGTAATATGGTTAGGCTTTCTTTATGCCCCCACCCAAATCTCATCTTGAATTGTAATCCCTATATTTCCCATCATCTCCATGTGTCAAGGGAGAGACCAGGTGGAGGTAATTGAATCATGGGGTAGTTTCCAACATACTGTTATTGTGATAGTGTGTGAGTTCTCACGAGAGATGATGGTTTTATAAGGGGTTTCTTCCCTTTACTCAGCACTTCTCCTTTCTGCTGCCTTGTGAAGAAGGTGCCTTGCATCCCTCTCTGCCATGATTGTAAGTTTCCGGAGGCCTCCCTATCCCTGTGGAACTGTGAGTCAATTAAACCTCTTCCTTTTATAAATTACGCAGTCTCAGGCAGTTCTTTATAGTGGTATGAAAACAGACTAATACAGGATGAAACAAAGTCAAGCCTCTATGCAGATCTCTCAGGGAATCACTTGTCAGGTCAACAAATATAGCTGCAATGTTTTAGAGAACAAGGTTTATATTGCTTCCCTGGCACTAGCAAGCCACATCAGGAATGCAGGTTGCTGTCTCCATAGTCGCTGCTGAGATGAGGAAAAGAAACACCACAGTGCTTGCTTACTGAAGTTTAGCAATCTCTCTATTAAGCACTCCCCTGCTTGCAGTAATCTTTAGATTCTATTCCAGAGTTCTGAAAAAGTTGGTATATACTGTTTTAGCTAGCTTAATGTTAGTTTCAATGGAGGGATTTTTTCTACAAGTTAGGAACTTTAATGAAACACTGTGCATGCATATAATAAACTTGGGAAGTCTATGTAAACTGGAGAGGCATAGACTTCCCTCAAAATAGTAAAGGGAATTCATCATGAATACAAGCCTTTCCTTATGTACTGTCTACAAAAGACTCTTTCTCAGTCAGTTTTTAAAATTTAAATTCACTTTTCCATAAACAATGTCATATATGACCATTAATTCCAAGTTTCACTCATAATATTATTGTACTGTATTAATGTATTTGCACTACATTAACCAGATATAGTGTAATGAGGGCTCTAAAATGCTGACTGTTCAGTATGAAGATGGAAATGGAACTCTACTGTCAGGAGGGGTGAAAAACAGCAAAATAGTCATGAATTACAGCATTGGGCTAAGAACTCTGCATCTATTATGTCGTTAATCCTCAAAAACATGGTCAGAATTAGGGAGTATAGAGTTAGTAAATACAGGCACAGAGAAGTCAAGTGACTTGGTCAAGGACAGAGATCTAGGAAATTCTCCCTACAGGGTTTTAAAATTATTTTCACTCATTCATTCAATAATTTTTTTGAATACCAGGCTGGGCACCCATTCCCAATGCAAAGATTAAAAAAATAGGCTATGGCTTACACATCAATGACACTTTTGGTCAAATGAGAAAGATGGATGAAATAATATAAATAACCCTGAAAGTAATAATTATGATGGGCTGTGAAAGAAAAGCAGGCTGCTCTGAACATGGGTAATAGCAAAGGTAAGGTCTACATTAGATTGGGTGTCAGAGAAGACTACTTCGAGGAAGCAACATTTAAGAATGGAAGGAAAAATTGGAAGGAAAAATAGACATTTATTGAGCAAAGGATTATGAGAAGAGTAGGAGGGATGGTATGTGCAAAGATCCTGAGGCAGAAAAGAACTTGGTGCACTTTAAAAAACTGAAAGACTTTGGAGTTGACCCAATGTCTTAATTCAGCCAATGGGATATGAAAGTATATGATGTGAGTAAATGTCTTGAATATGCTGATGATTCACTATGAGAAGCACATGCCCCTTCATCCTAGGCCCAGAATAAGTGCACACAGAACCTATCTAAATCCAGCCTGCAGCAAGGAGCCAAACCCAACCAATTTACATCTAAAACAGGGCTGCCCAGCCAAAAACTGGCAAATACTAGTTCACAAGTGATATGAAGAACTGTGAATGTGGAAATAAATGCTTGTTATTATAGGTCACTGAGTTTTGGGTGATTTATTATACAG
Organism: Cacajao melanocephalus; assembly: GCA_963573385.1. Taxonomy (NCBI): domain Eukaryota; kingdom Metazoa; phylum Chordata; class Mammalia; order Primates; family Pitheciidae; genus Cacajao; species Cacajao melanocephalus. The sequence continues at coordinate 55,605 of CAUYLG010078898.1, read as the reverse complement.
TGTTGTTGCAGCAAGCTAATACATACTTTTAACATAAAAATTACACACACACATATACACCACACACACACACACACACATACACACACACGCACAGGGAGAGAAGACTTCTCTGCCCTGGGCCATCACCAGGTTTGACTAGAGCAAGAACAGGAAAACGATGACTATGAGTCTATGCAGGTTGTCAAGCACAATTATTAACAATAATAACACCAAACGATGGGAAGTCAGGTCATAATTTTGTCATTGAATTTAAACCAGGCTGCTACTACCAATTGTGCTGCTCCAGGCTTTATTATAACCCACTACAGAACGTATTTCAGATTTTCTGCAAAATGATTTTACTTTTTTTTGTAATACAAAATAGGATAACAGCACAATGTGATAGCAAAAAGAACCACATTGACAAGCTACCATGTACATGATCCTAATTTCTGGCTTAAACAAGCTGTAGTCTTTTCTAACATGTTTCTTTATAGCCAATAAGATGCTGGCACTTTAAGGTATAGTTCTCCCTTTTTTATAGCTGGGGGATTTTTATGTTGCTATAATGCCTCTCGCTTCTTAACGGCATTTTTGAAACAATTCTTTTAACAGTGAGATTTTGCTCACTGTTCTAGGATGACATTAAAGAACACTTAAGAGAGAGAAAATTACATTGATATGCTTTGTCATTGTGTTATTGGCTGATTTCATTAAAACGTATCTGATAGCACTTAAGCATTATCATAAGGTAAGAATATAAATGCATTAACAGGAATTGTTCATGAAATTTGGAATCTTTCCATTGTACAAGGAGTTATTACTTTAGGAAAATTATATTTCTTGTTCTTAGATATATAAGTTGACAGAATTTTAGAGCTGGAGACGGCTTTGGAAATCCTCTAACCAACTGTATCTTCAACTTTTGTGAGTCATTAATGACTGCGAATTGAGTGAAACTTATAAACCATATCCTCAGAAAAAATTTTGAATCAATTTGATTTATACTCACGGGAAGTTCAGATCCTTCAGAAACTTATCTATGGATACTCTGTGAGCACATAGACTCCATAATAACAGCCTTAGTCTTGACACATTATAAATGAGAATATTTGTTTTTGTCTTTGTCCGTCTTATTCTTCAGTGCCCTATAGCCGCAGTGGCAGCCAAAAATGCAATGAGAGGCTGTATGATTGCACTATTACTGTTTAATTAATCAACTGGTTTCTGACTAATTTCTTATTTTTTATTATAAAATATTCAATCATTCATAATTGTAAAAGACAAATTTAATGAGCTTCCTGTATCTGTCCACCAGCTTCAATAATTGTCAACATTTTAGCTACCTTGTTTTATTTATCCCTCCTTTGATTTTTGACAAGTATTTAAAAACAAATCAAGACATCATATTGTTTCACCCATGAATATTACAGGAGGCATCACTAAATGATAAGGATACACCACATTCCAATTAATATCAATTCCCAAGTCAATTAATTTGAGTCCCCAATATCACCTAATTCCAAATGAGGATTCAAATAACATCCACATATTTAATTTAGTTTTTTTATCTAAGTGTCTTTTATTCAATAGTCCCCTCCTGATACACATTTAAACATGTTTTTCTTTTCTTTATGTGCAGTCATAGAGTTAGCTCTCTGTTTATTGATTTAATAATGATTTTTTTTTTCTTAAAGACTCTTCATGGATTCTGAGTTTGGCCAATTATTTCCTGGTTCCATCATTTAATTTGTTTCTGCATTCCATGTATATCCTAAAACCTGGGAATTAGAGATAGATTACTTTTAATTTTTTGCTCTATTATTTTTAATTTGTATTTATATTTACTCTCCTTTTCTAAGGAGAGTAAGAGTCTATGAGCATCCCCTCACGTCATGAAGAGTGGGATTAATAGAAGACATATTTGTGTCTTTTAATCCAAATTCTTCATCTCTTTGAAAATATGGGTTGTTTCACTACTTTGCTGGTTTCTTCCTCTGCTAAAGAACAAAAGCCTTTCCTGATATTTATGCACTTCTTTTCCTGTATATATCCCTATTCTAGAGATCAGGTTGTCTGTAATAAAATATATTCCAAATCCTGTACTGAGGCAATGTGTATGAAAGTGTCTGGTACAATACCTAAGACATGTCAATGTCTTAAATGTTAGCTGAAACTGAAATGAAATAAATCTCTTTCTTCACTCAAAATAACTGTATGTCCAGTTATTAAAACAAATAATAATTTCCTGGATTGAGGTAAATGAAATTATTTAGAACCCACCACAGTATAAACTAAGATATGCTCTGTATTGGGAATGGGACAAGAATATCCCTTCCTGTTCATTGGACCAGACTTCTAGATAATTTTGTGACTATCCGGTAGTCCAAAACTGATAAGTAAAAGCAAATGAAAACATCAAAGGCACCCAATCAAAAGGCTGAAGACTCAGTACACAATTTAAGAGGATGAAGTAAATATTTTAGTTTATTCTCCTATTTTAGCTGCAGGAAAAATGAATGCTTCATGTAATTATCACCAGTTTATCATTACACACATTGGTTGGCTTATTTACTTCAACAGCTATATATTCTTAAATATATATTGAACAACAGACTGTGAAGTATACAATGTTAAATGCATCTCAGTGTAGAGTATAATCTTATCTGAGGTATATAAGTAGAATGAATTTTGGGATACTTTTGGGGTAGTCCTTTGCTACTACTTGAAGACAACTAAGTATTATTATCACTATATAGACAAAACCCAATTAACTCTGATGTAAGGAATGCATTTGGCAGAACATAAACGCTTCAGCCATCCATACCTCTTATTTTGCAATTAACCACAGCTTTGTGATATCTCTTCTATTGTTCTTTCTTTTATTTACTTTATTGTGCTTCCCAGGCATATTTCTAAGCTCGTTAAAAGCAGAGGCTAATCTAGTTGAGTTCGTTACAAAAGACAGGGGCTGTCTGGTAATTGATTTTTTCATTTATTAACTTATTAAATCGATATTGTTATGCACTCAGTTAATGCTACTGAAAAAGATGAAAAGGCATAGTTCTTGTCTTTACCAGGCGTACTTCTTTCAATACCTTATCAGCTTTTTCCTTGAATCTGATGGGAATTCCAGGAGCTCCATTTGCTCAGAGCATAATGCAGGAACCCTGCGACTGACTCTCCCCAGGTAAGGCCCCACTTCCCCAAGACAAATGAAGAGTATGTTCCTGGAAAATGCTCCCACCTTTGTATTCCCCACCAGCACTCTTTGCCTCACCATCACTGTCTGTTTTGAGACACTTAGGGAGTACTCTCTCTGTGCTTTTTACCTCTGTTCACATTAGTCACCACAAAAAAGCTCGATAATCTTGGAACCTTATCAGCTTCTAGATCATCATTCTCAAATGGCTCTGTAAATCCTCTTTTCTAAGTCCATCTTCTATCCTATCCATCTCCTGAAACCCTTCCACTGTGTTCTCTTCCACTATATCTTTATGGAAAGATGGAGAAGGGAGCTATTAATTCCAAAGATGCTTAAGTAAAATATCATGTAAGAGAGGATCTTGAAATACAGGTAGAAATTTTATGGTCTAGAAATAAAGACAAAATGTACTTCACACAAAGGGAATACAATGACTAGAGTGTTAGGAAAGTAAATGCATGCATGAAAGTGTACAATGATTTGTATCTTAACATCAAATAAAAACTCAAAAGTTTCAATAAGTTCATAATGTATGAAAATGTAATTGACATGTAGATTATTATGCCCATTTCAGAAATCATACCAATGAATGAAACAGTGTAAAGCAACAGACAAAATCCTACAAATCCTAGCAAGAGAGTGCTTGTAAACTTCACAGGGTCCAGTTAGAGGATCTCAGTGTAGGTTGCATGTGCTCCTTTAGCAGTCACACAAAGACAGCCTGCAAATGCATATGCATGCCGAGAGAATGCAGCTTGTATCATATGCTTCATATCAAGTGTCTGAACAGGCAATTATATATTTACATGTTTAATGAAAGCTGCAAGTCTTAGTTTCTCTTCATATACTGCTCTGACAAAACCAAATTTTGACCACAAACTCTTTACTCTTTCTAAGATATTATATTTAGCTTGGGAACATTGTCTTCAATTGAAAGATAATTGTGTATGTATCTCCAGATGTCACAGATGACTTCTTTTTTCCTTTGCTTTTAAATGAATTTATTCCATTAATCACATCAGCATCTACATAATGTAAAAATGGTCCTCATATATCAAAGTCACATTAATCTTTCATTCTGCATACAATACTTGGTATACTTAGGTATTTCCGTGCACAGGTGACTTCTTTGATGTTTTCCTTTCAGCTTTTATTTTGGACAAGGTTCATGACCTCTCAACCATGTGGAAATAAGCTTTCAAAAAATATACATTATCTTTGTTAGGGATTCAAATGACACAGAGGCACCTTATGATACTGTTTTTATTTGGAAGCAATGGTTCTGTGCAGCTTCAACCTCACACAAACACGGACATAGTTATGAGAGTGCAAATACAGAGTGTTTACTCAAACTCTAGGCAAACCAGAAGAGCTCAACATACTTTACAATTAGATTGGGCATTATTTTTCATTCTATAAACTGGTATATACATGCCTATACCCTCCACAATGCCTTGTACATACTTTGTGGTAATTATGGAATGAATAAGGATGTTATTATGAATGGTAGACAGGAAAAAATCTAAAACTAAGTGTGTTCTGTTTATACCTCTATTTCCTATCCTGAGAGTGAGAAAGGAAGCCAGTCGGAGGGTAGTACAATATGAAAATCACTCACAAAGATAAACCCTGTATGAATTATATCAAACCAGTTTTTTTCTATTTAAATTACTACACTATTACCTCATCCTGAAGATAATTATCATAGCACAAAAGATATAAATGAGACAGCAAATGTATCATTCCATTTATAATAGACATCCCTTAAAAGTTAAAATACATTTTGGTCACTATTTGGAACCTTTGCACGTGAGTAGAATAAACTACATAAGGTGCAAGTACAGTACTTTATTCTCCCCACCTGCATATCCACCAAAAGTTTGTTCAAACCCTTTCTGTGAGCCCAAACTGTCTCCACTCCTTGGATAAAATCATGGCCAGGTCTCATTATTATTATTTTGATTACTCTTAGATAATAAAAAGTTCCCTGGTCACTATTAAGTATAAAAGTAATATAATTTCAGGAATTAAAATGTTCAGTCTTTTAATTGTAGAAATTCCAAACTATATATAAAATGTATTCATGTTCCTGTCTCATTTAGGACCTGTGTAAGTTGGAAAGCCTTTGGTAGCAAAGTGGAGGAGGTGTGGTTGGCTTTTAATCTATTTCCCCGACTTGGCAAATCTTTTTCTTCACACCCATCCTTGCCGGAGGGGCTTCATCTCCATAGTTAAGGTGAGATGGGGGAAAGGTGAATTGTGCGTAATGGGACCGTCTTACTTGAAGGGCAGTACCACAACTTGGCCTTGGTATTCTCTGTTCTGAATGGCGAAATATCTATGTCAAGAGTCTCTCCATTTTGTTCTGGTTTCTCTTTTCCCTTCTCCTTTAAATCTCCTGAATTCCTTTCAGGTGGAGAAGATGGGCGGTCTGACTCACCGCAATCTGGCAGGTAAAGAGGATACTACGCAGAGCGTACCAGCGCCCAGGTGGTCAAAATGGTAAAATGACCTTGCTCATATCCTCTTTTCAGGCAGCGACCTACCTGCTCCAATAACTCCAAATCTAAGGTTCCTCGATCCTAAGGAAACCAATGGCATTCCTGCCAAATTAAGAGTATAAGCTTGTGTAGAGCTCCAGGCTCTACAGTGCACTGGATAGCCTTAAGTAGCTGTTGCACTATTTTAAAAAATACTTTCTGCTCCTTGGTCATTTCTCGACCCATGATAACCTAACCCCTGATATTTTACGTGTGCCTCCTGTCCTCCTGATGGGAGTCAGGACTGTCCCTTACCGGGATTCCCCCGAAAACTGATGAGCTCTCCTCCTTTACGTGTAAATTCAAGGCTATCACGTCGGGGGCACCAGTTGCAGAGCTTATAGCTTGCAGTGAATGCCAAGAATGAAGTACTCAGACAATTCCAGCTGAGCGGTGCCAGGGGTAGCCCTTCTGAGAGAGTCCGCCCCAGCATCTGTCCGCCAATTATTGATTGAAAGGGCTTGTAGTAACTACAAATGTCCACTAGATGGCCACTTGAGGTGGCTTGTTGAGGCACCTGTACCTTGTACACACTCAATCTGCATTCTCAGGAGGCTGCTTTCAGCATTCTTTATCACACCACACACTCCACTCCCTATCCTGTTTTCAGGGTCAAGGAGTTTCATTCCCATGCACAAATAACGCAAATAACACACAATTATTTTTCCATGCCTCAACCTCAAATGCCTTGTACATAAGCTTGAATGTGTTGCCATGTGCCCCCCTACACCCGTCTCTACTAAAAATACAAAAAAAATTAGCTGGGCATGGTGATGCGTGCCTGTAATGCCAGCTACTCAGGAGGCTGAGGCAGGAGAATTGTTTGAACCCAGGAGTCAGAGGTTGCAGTGAGCCGAAATCATGCCACTGCACTCCAGCCTGGGTAACAGTGAGACTCCATCTAAAACAAACAAAAACAAACAAACATTTTACTTTTAAAATAATGATTTTCACTATCAAATTAAAAACCACCTATTAGAGAGAAGACATTAAATGAGCCAAGATGTGTAACTGATGATCATCAAATGTGTATTGATTATCTTTTCAATTTTGATTTTTGAATAATTCAGTTCTATAGAAGTTTTTTAATCCCTTAAAGTATATCTTGATTTCCAAATGTGCCTTAGTGTAAATTAAGCAATTCATTTAGCAGACATTTATTAAGTCCCTAAAATATACTGTGCTTGCTCCAGAGACACATAGCTCAGTAATGTAATGAGAGAGAGCTACACTAACAAATAAATTATAAGGCTATAGAAGGTATGCACAAGTTTCAAATGCACTGGAGGCATATATGCCTTTGACTCAGCAATTCCACTTTCATGTATTTATAGCAAGGAAATTATTTGGGAAATGAAGTCATATTTAGCAATAATAGTTTTGACTGATATATATTAAATAATTGAAATAGAACCTCCTACTTGGATATGCATGCAAGATAATCCTAGCCTTTAAAAATGATGTATGATTATGTCTTGTTCTGGAAGGAAGTTTGCTTCTCAGAGTTAGTTATGGCTTTTCCTAACAGCTGCTGTATTCACATGATGGATTTTGAATTACTAATATGTTTAAGAGTATGAATGTCATACAGATAGTTCAAAACCATTTTCTCTATATACAGTTGCACCACACATTTCAAGTGTGATCAGCTATTAAGTTGATTTTACTGTGTCATTTAGATTGTCTACAACACAACATACTGAAATCTGTAGGATGCAGCACAAGCAATGTTAAGAGAAAAGTTTATAATGTCAAATGGCTACTTCAAAAAGTTAGAAAGGTCTCAAATTAGCAATCTAACAACATACCTAGAAGAACTAGAAAAATGAGAACTAACCACAAAGCTAAAAGAAGAAAAGAAATATCTAAAATCAGATCAGAACTGAATGAAATTGAGACCCCAAAGTACATATACAGAATCAAGGAAACTAAAAATTGTTTTTTTTTTTAAATATAAACAAGATTGATAGACTGCTATCTACATTAACAAAGAAAAACAGAGAGATGATCCAAATAAGCACAATCAGAAGCAACAAAGGTGGCATTATAAATGATTCCACAGATATACAGAAGATCCTCTGAGACTTTTATGAACACCTCTATTCATACAAACTAGAAAATCTAGAGGAAATGCATAAATTCCTGGAAACACACAACTTTCCAAGACTGAATCAGGACAAAAAATGGAAACCCTGAACAGACCAATGTTGAGTTCAAAAATTGAATCAGTAATAAAAGATTAATAAGCAAAAAAAGCCCTGGACCAGATGGATTCACAGTCAAATTCTTCTTGATGTACAAAGAACAGCTGGTACCAACTCTACTGAAATTATTCCCAAAAAACTGAGGAAGAGAAACTCCCCCCAATTCAGCCTATAAAGTCAGCATCTCCCTGATACCAAAACCCAGCAAAGGCACAATGAAAAAAGAAAACTACAAGCCAATACCCCTGATGAACATAAATGCAGAAATCCTCAACAAAATCATAGCAAACAATTTCTAACAACACATCAAAAATGTTAATTCACCATGATAAAGTAGGTTTCATTCTTGGGATGCAAGATTAGTTGAACATATGCAAATCGATAAATGTAATTCACCACATAAACAGAATTAAAAACAAAAACCATATGATCACCTTAATAGATGCAGAAAAACCTTTCGATAAAATCTAACTTCCCTTCGTGATAAAAGTCCTCCACAAACTAGGCATTGAAGGAACAACTCCTGGGTCTCCAACTGACTTAGGGCACTCCCAGATCAGTGCCCTCTGGAGTAGTGCAAATCATAGCCCTGCTTGCATATAGAAATCCTCCCCCCAACCCAGTACCTCTGAATGTGACTTTATTTGGAAACAGGGATGATGCAGATGTAGTTAGTTAAGATGATGTCATATGGGAGTAGGGTGGGCCCAAATCCAATATGACTCATGTCCTTATAAAAAGGGGGAATTTAGACACAGATATGCACACAGGGAGAATGCCATGTGAAAATGAAGGCAGATTTGGGTGACACAGTAGCAACTAAGCGTGATGGTTAATTTTGTGTCAACTGGACTGGGCCAGGAGGTGCCCAGATGTTTGAGTAAATATTATTCTGAGTGTGACTATGAAGATGTTTTTGGATGAGATTAACATTTGAATTGGTAGACTGAGTAATGCAGATTGCCCTCCCTAAGGTGGGTGGGCTTCATCCAATCAACTGAAGGCTTGACCAGAGCAAAAAGGCTGACCTTCCTCTAATAAGAGTGAACTTCTGACTGACTGCTGACCTGGCACTTTAGTGTTTTCTGGCCTTTAGATTCAGACTGAAGCATTGGCTCATCTTGAGTCTTGAGTCTGCTGGCTCCTGGATTGGAGCTACACGCTGGCTCTCCTGAGTCTCCAACTTGCTGACTGTAGATCTGGGAACTATTCAGCCTCCATAACAGTGTCAGCCAATACTTTATAATCTCTCTCGATCTCTCTCTCTCTGTCACACACACACACACACACACACACACACACACACACACACACACACACATCCTATTGGTTCTGTTTCTCTGGAGAACCCTGACTAATACATTAAAGAATGTCCGATATTTCCAAAAACACACCAGAAGCTCGGAAAGAGACTCCCTCACAGGCCTCAGAAGGAACCAACCTGCCAACACCTTGATCTAGAATTTCTGGCTTCCAGAACTGTCAAAAAATAAATATTTACTGTGTAAGCCACTCTATTTGTGGTACTTTGTTATAGCAGCTCCAGGAAACGAATATACCTCCTGAAACTGAAAATTTCAGAAGATAATTTTAAAAGCAGCCTGAGATTTTCTCCTTGTAAGATGTTTCCAGTTGAGAATTGTTGTAGAAATAACAACAAACCATAGGTTAGCTCTCTGTTCTCTTTCTTCCATATCGGTTCCTTTTGTTAATGGCTTTTACTTGTGTGTTTTTTTTCTTTCATATTATGTTTTATGTCACCATACCAGTCCTCTTTTTTTCTGCACTATCTATTCTGATTCTTGATTGATGCTGCCAATGCGGTTTCATTTCAGCAATGGCCTTATATTTTCCTATTTTTTCATGAACTGTCCCAGCTCTTTGCTATTTATTTATTTCCATCTTTAGCTTATTATTTCTTTTATAATTCTATTTTTTCTCATGTTTTAAAATTTCTTAGGGCCATTAAAGAAGAATATGTCTAACTTGCTCTTACACTACCGGGGAATAATGATTTTTTCTGGAATTATAATTTCTCTACATTTTGTATGTTATTGTTGTGTTACTTCCTACTTTCTCCTCTTTCTCTTTTGTATTTTTAGACATGGGGGTATTACTATGTTGCCTAGGCTATACTCAAACTCCTAGGTTTAAGCAATCCTTCAGAGTAGCTGGAACTACAAGCATGAACCACCACACTCAGCTCGTCTTTCTTACTTCTTCTTTTTTTTTTTTTTTTAAATAGTGTCAACCCACCAACTGTCTCATACTTACAACTAACTTTTTACTTTCAACTTACAACCTTATCTCAGTCTGACATTCACTTAATAACAGATTAGGGAGGGGAAGATTGTGGATTATAGACAAAAGGATGGCAACTGGTAACTAAAAATATGTAGTTCTTTGTGTTCTCACCTCTGATTTTACTCCATTTTGTTGGGGCTAACTTTCTGTAGGATTCTCTGACTTCTTGTGTCCTCTCATGCCTTCAAAACTCAGTGTTCAAGTAATGAACTCCGAGTCACAACCATGTCTTCCTTCATTTCCTTCCTTCCTTTCTTCTTTTGTTTAATGAAATATGTATATTATATGACAACTGAAGAGAGACGTCTGAGCTCTGCATTTCTCCTTTATGTGTGGTTTGTGGGTGATTCTGTTCCACTTGCTAGTATCATAAATAGAACTTTACTCCCAATGTTTTTATTTTTGGTTGATCTTACTGTTTCCAGGAAATATGTAGACTAAACTCAACATTGTGAAATATTTACAGTAATGGCTTAGTAGCTTAAACTCCTAAAGAGGCAAAATATTTTTTTCCACTAATTTAAATAGACTTTTCTTTTTTGAGACAGAGTCTCGCTCTGTCGCCCAGGCTGGAGTGCAGTGGCATGACCTCAGCTCATTGCAACCTCTGCCTCCCAGGTTCAAGTGATTCTCATACCTCAGCCTCCCAAGTAGCTGGCATTACAGGTGCAGGCCACCATGCCCGGCTAATTTTTTGTATTTTTAGTAAAGACAGGGTTTCACTGTGTTGGCCAAGCTGGTTTCAAACTCCTGACCTCAGCTGATTGATCCACCCACTTCAGCATCCCAAAGTGTTGGGATTATAAGCGTGAGCCACCATGCCTGACCTAAATAGGCATTCTGATTTATAAAAAAAAAAAAAAAAACAAAACTTTGCAAACTAGAAATAAATGATAGTTCCCTCAATTTGGTAAATAATAGCAAGAAAACTTATTTTAAAATTATACATTATAGTTAAATATTAAAAACTTCCCCATTGGATTTTGAATAAGGTGATGACACCTGCTACCATTACTTCTATTTAATATTGTACAAGATGTTTTGGGCAGTAGAGTAGAAATAAGTCAATGTACAAAAACATTCATCATAAAACAACGATAGTATTAATAATACCATGAAAAAATAAGTGAGTTCCACTCTCACATGACAGAGTGAAGAGCTCCGTGGATCTGTACCACAGTGAAACTTGTGAAAGTTATCGAAAAAAGAAAAAATATTTAAAGTCTCTAGTAATTATTTTAAGAGGATAGAGCAAGTGAAGAGCCACTTTCTTCCCAAGAAAAACTATAAAAATTTCGTAAGAAATGTGAGAGTCTGTTATATGTAAACCAAGACCTGTACAATCTCATCCCCCCGCCAGCTCAATGAGATGGAAACTCCACTCTAGACCAGTACAACCAAGAGCACAGAGTGAGCTCCTTCTCTGTTCAGATTCCAGTCAAAAGGTTGTCTTCCCAGGAGGAGAAGGTCTTAAGCATTTCTCACCCTGCCTGGATACCTTATGCTGGGACTTATGTTCGAGGCAAGTGCAGCCAAGAAATACTAGATAATTTTCTTTGCATAGGCCACACCTGTGGATAAGAGGCAGTTCATTTAACCTGGCACCACAGAGAATTCAGAGGCCCCAACTGTTTTTGCTACAGTTCATTGGGGAGGGCTCCATACAAGAGATGCAAGCCAAGGAGGTGAGGCTGCTGTCTCCCCATCCACTGAGCACATCCTTAAAGCAGGGAGGTCATTTAAAGAAAATCACACCATTGTTCCTACACCTAGCATTAGAGCCAGGGTTCAGACATTTTGCCTGGGGGGAGATGTAAACCTTAAAAGAGAGACCTCCAAATCTCTCCCTCATGGAACTGACTCGTGTAGTAGAGTGTGAAGAAATTCAAGCCCAAAAGCTCTCTTAAAAACAGTGAACACTATGTTGAAAGACAACTGGGAGATTTATAGATTTATTGGAGACATAGGCTAAACTGTAGGCCAGCTAGTTTGCTAGAGAATAATGGGGAAAGGAGAAAGCTCAAAGAGCCTGCCTGTGCTCAGAACAAGTCTGAAACACTGATCTTGAGAACTGTCCTTTCAAAGGAGGCAGAATTTCATTGGACTCTTGGGTGAGTATGTCCCAGGGCTTTATTTATTTATTTATTTTGAGACGAAGTTTTTCTGTTTTTGCCCAGGCTGGAGTACAGTGGTGTGATCTTGGCTCACTGTAACCTCCGCCTCCCAGGTTCAAGTAATTCTCCTGCCTCAGCCTCCCAAGTAGCTGGGATTACAGGCACACACCACCACGCCTGGCTAATTCTGTATTTTTAGTAGAGATGAGGTTTCACCATGTTGGCCAGGCTGGTCTTGAACTCCTGACCTCAGGTGATCCGCTTGCCTTGGCCTCTCAAAGTGCTGGGATTACAGGAATGAGCTACCATGCCCCGCCAGTCCCAGGGTATTGTTAAAAACAGTATAGCAGTCAGCTAGCAATTAATGGAGCTTAACACCTGGCTGTGATCAGGTGTTAAGACAAAAAGAACCCTGACAAAACCAGTCATTCCAATGTGACTGTAAGCATGCCAGGACCGTGTCCTCTGAGGAGCAACAACAGAGGCATCACACTGTATATGAAGGGGAATAAGCTTCATTAACATAATTCAGTATCAGGCGCTAAACAAATAAGCAAACAAATAACAAGTCCAAGATACGAGGACTAGGACCCAGAGTTGCCACAATATATTATTTAAAATATTAAGTTTCCAATTAAGAGACATGCAAAGAAGCAGGAAATTTTGAGCCATATGCTGGAAAAAAAATAGGCAACAGAAACTGCCTGTGAGAAAGACCAGAGATTCTGAGAGTTAAACAGGTATACTAGAAGCATCATGGTTCTAAGAACTAGATGTAAAAGGAAAATAAATCTAGGGACTCCCAAATCACTAAGCTAAAGGTAAAAGTCAAGCTGGGAACTGCTTAGGGCAAACCTACTTCCCATTCTATTGAAAGTCATCCCTCTGAGGCTCACCTGAGACAAATGCATATCTGATTGCTTCCTCTCCCCTATTGTTTATGTAAAAATGCAGATTCACTGAGCCAGTCTAAATTGTGTATTCAGTGGAAGGCTGATCAAGGACTCAAAAGAATGCAACCTTTTGTTTCTTATCTATTTCTAACCTGGAATCCCCCACTTCGATTTGTTCCACCTTACTGAACTGAACCAATGTACGTCTTACACATATTGATTGATATCTCATGTCTCCCTCTAATGTATAAAAGCAAACTGTACTCCTAACCACCTTGGGCACATTTCTCAGGACTTCCTGAGTCTGTGTCATGGACGCATCCTTAACTGTGGCAAAATAAACTTTCTAAATTGACTGAGACTTGTCTCAGATGTTTTGTGTTCACGTAGATAAATTGCTAGAGCCCAGAAAAAAAAATCTACCCATTTGTTATAGTGAACCCCAAGTTTCTCTTCAAAGAATCAGTATGTCAGTATGTACAGCTCTCTTATTCTGTAATTCTCTATTTTAAAGTTTAACTTCCTTGTAATTCTAGTAAACAACTTTCTCCACCGGTTCTAATCAGTAGTTCACATCTGCTCCCACTCTTCCCCATCCTGACTCATCCCAGTCACCTGATCACCCCTGGCTGCCTACTCTGACATGCCTGTAACTGTTCTTCCCACCAAAACACCCACCTTGCCACTCCAGCTCAGACCGCTGCTCTTTTTAAAATAGCCAATCAGGATTAGTCTAGTTTGTGCGGTCTAACCCTAGCCAATAGGTGATGACACAGCAGCAGGGACGACCCCCCCATCAGTCATAAGTACCCCTTTCCCCCTTGTCCAAGCGTGTGGTGGCCATCATCGCTCCATCAGTGTGCCCTGACTCCTTCTATAGAAGTAAACTGCCTTGCTGAGAGGACATATTTTCAAGTGCTATTTCTTTTGTGGCATCGAAATTTTACTTATAACACATTTACAGCCGACCGATCGTTGACAAATGGGCTAAAAACACATGGGAAAATTACAGTTTCTTCAATAAATGGTATTGAGAAACTGAGTATCTACCCACAGAAAAATGAAATTAGACTCATATCTCTCACCATATATAAAAGTCAACTGAAAATGAATTAAATACTTAAATGTAAAATCTAAAATTATAAAACTACTTGAAGAAAACATAGGGGAACAGCTCCATGACATCGATCTTGTTGCTGAAAATATGGTTGCCAAGTCCAAGGATGGCTCTGAGAAGGGCCTTTTTCTGTGCCCAGCTTGGGCTCCAGGCTCAGGTTCTTGGCTTCCCTTGCTTGAAGAATCGAGCAGAGAGCTTTAACCCCACGGTGAGTGTTACAGCTCCAAACAAGAGTTCGCGGACCGAGAGACTGAACAGCAATGCGGTTTATTGAGCAAGAGAAAGTAAAGCTTCCACAGCCTAGAAGGGGACCTGAGAGGGTTGCTGTTGTTGGTTAGGGCTGCCTGGGCTCATATCCCCAAGTAATTCTGAGTTGCTAAGTGTTTGCCTCCTACTCCTGTATGGGGAGAGGGCTTGTGACCATGAGTTACCTAATTTCTCCTCCTGAGTTGCTGAGTATTTGTCCCCTAGTCCTGTGTGGGGAGAGAGCTTGTGACCATGAGTCACCTAATTTCTCTTTCTGGTGGTTGCTTGTTTCCTAGTTTCTATTGAACTTGCAAGTAGTCTCGGAATGTGGTCGAACAGTAACTTCCAGTTGCTAATTTAAACTTTGAACACAGCCTCCTGATGTGGTTGAAGCACTTGTGTTGACCTCTTCCCATGTTAGGGGTTTCAAAAAGTTCCCCATTGACCCAAAAGGTTTTATTCCCTCAATCTGGGCAATTATTTTTTTTAGTGAAGATCTCAAAAACACAGGAAACAAAAATAGACAAATGGGATTACATTAAAATGCTTCTACACAGCAAGAAAACAACCAACAGAGTGAAAAGACAATCTACATAATGGGAGACAATATTTGTAAAGTATACATTGACAAGGGGTTAATATCCAAAGTATGTAATTAACCAAAATAATAGCAAGAAAACAAATAACCTGACTTAAAAATAGGCAAAGGAACTGAGTAGACATTTGTCACAAGAAGATATACAAATGGCCAACAGTTATATGAAAAAACGCTCAAAATCACTCATCATCAGAAATGCAAATCAAAACCACAATGAAATAACAATGAGATATCATGTCACTGCAGTTAGAATGTGTATTATCAAAAACACAAAGGATAACGAGTGTTAGTGACGATGTAGTGAGGGCTCCCTTCCTGACTTGCAGATAGCTACCTTTTCACTGTGTCCTCACTTGGTGGGTAGAGTAGGGGAAAGAGAGAAAAAAAAATGAGTACTCTCTGGTATTGTAACGGGGGCGGGGGGGCGGGCAGGAGCAGGTTGCAGGGGCATCCCAAAAGGTGCTCACTGTTCCCCGATTGGATGTATTTTTTCCAGGTCCTTGGGCTCTCACTCACCCAAGAATGGGTAGGAGACCCTAGCAGCAGTGATAATTTTCAAGTAAATATCTGACCCAAAGAGCCTTGCAGAAAAGCGATTTAGTAGGCGAGGAGAGAGAGAAAGAGAAATAGATAGATAGAGAGAGAGGGCACCCACATTGTCGTGGGAGGGGATCCGGAGATGGAGTCCACACAGGCAAGGGGCAGGGGGACTTTTAATGTAGGAGTTACTCCCGCCTCATTCAAGTTCTTGTCCCATCAGAGGAGTTCCCTCAAACTTCTGCTGGAGTGATTGATCTTTGACTTTGATATCTGATTGGTTGCCTGGCTCGAAATAGAGCCTCTCCTTCCAAAGTCTTTTGGTGGGCTTTTTAAACAAGGGAAGCTCACCTGGGCTGTCTACCTTCCTGCGTGTGGGAAGTTAGACAAAGAACTCTAGGCTCCCAGATTGGGGGGGCGGTGGATAGAGGTAGAGCGCTGGTAAGTTCTTGCCTTTGAAACCACGCCTCTTATGGACCCAGGAAGAGAAGTTAACATAGTCCCTCAGTATTTCTTCTTATATGGACACTATTGTCAAAATGAGGGCTCCATCCTTCTGACCTCATCTAACTCTAATTACCTCCCAAAGGCCCTATCTCCAAATGCCATCACGTCAGTGGTCAGTGGTTAGAATTTCAACATATAAATCTTGGGGGAACACAAACATTCAGTCTATAACATATGGGAGCTGCGTATTTCAGAGTTCACTGGGTGCTTGTTATAGATGCAACTTCCTGAGTCAAGAGTCTTTAAGGTAGTGATTGAACATCTGCATTTTTAATAGGCTCCCTCAAGGATTCCTAAACCCACTAGCATTTAAAAACCACCTCTCTTATTTTACAGATGTGGAAATTGTCAGTGGGGGAGGTTTAAAGACAAGTTCAAGGGTGATCTGATAGCTCTTTGCAGAAATTTGGGACAGCATAGAGAATGGAGAGAGGCATGCCACTTTGGAGACTATTGCAGTTACCATATTCAAGGTGATAAGAGTTGAAAAGTGTCACTGGGCATTTATTATATCTCAGTCTTTTAGTTTTCCAGGCCCACTCTGCCACTGACCTTTATGGTGTCCCCGTGTTTTTGTGTGCACAACTAGGAAAGAGGGAGGGAGACGGGAGCAGACCAAGAGGGAAATTGATGTTAGCATGTGACAGAAGATGAGCCATTCACTGGCAAGGAAACAAATGTTCGTCAAAGCATAATTTTATGATGTCCTACTCTTTCTTCCATCTTATTCCTCCTCTTCTCACTTCCTTTATTCACAGCCATTGAGTTTTTTGCTTTTGATTGCACACAGTTCATTTCTCATTCTCATTCTATTCATTAAGTTTGTGGATGTTATATTTCTGAAACATCTCATAAGAATGTTTCAAATCAAATTGCATAGTATAGTTATTATTTCAACACACTTCCTATAATTTGCAAGTTACTATCCTAAAAGCTGGGAATAAAGAGATTACAAGGTCACTGCCTTTAGGAAGCTAGCATTCTACGGATCAGAAGATAAATACATGATTATTAGCATTACTTCCTCCATAACCACCAACCATTCTGCAGTTAAGGAGCCAATAAGACAATGTTGAAATCATAGCACATTCTATTAAGGTATTAGAAATAATTCATAGTGTATGTTTATTACATGTATTAAACATATTTACATATCACTTTTGATAGACTGTTAACAACATGAAGAGTCTCTAGTGGAAAAGCATGGAACTGTGTACTTTCTGTTAGAAATTTTAGTTAAAGAATTGGGCTAAATTCTTAGAAGGCAAGCTTATAGCATTTGCAGATTATACAAGGCTAGGAAAGTACCCACACACTGATACAAAATTAAATTTCAAGAAGAACCTAACATGCTGAAAAATAAGGGATTAAAAATAAAAAGTTAACAACGGATACATGTGCAGACTTGCCTGTAAGTTCAATAGTATCAACTATAGAGGCACATGGTAATATGGAAGTCTGGTTTGACAGGAGTTTAGAAAAATTACTGGAAGTTTAGTTAAGTTTCATATGAGGCAACTTTATGATAAGGTTGCTAGCAAAGCTGATGTAGGCCAGACGTGGTGGCTCAGACCTGTAATTCCACCGTTTTGGGAGAACAAGGTGGGAGAATCACTTGTGTGCCTAAATTCAAGACCAGCCTGGGCAATATAGTGAGACCTCATCTCTAATTTTTTTAATTAGCTAAATGTGGTGGCACGTATCTGTATTACTAGCTACTCAGGTGGGAGGATCATTTGAACTGTGAAGTTCAAGGCTGCAGTTCATTTATGATTCCACTGCGCTCCCCACTGGTCAATGGAGTGGGACCCTGAGAAAGAAAGAAAGAGAGAGCAGAGGTTGAGGGGTGGGGGAGAGAAAAGGAGTGAGAGAGAGAGAGGCAGAGAGAGAATGAAAGAAAGAACAAAAAGAAAGACACATGTAATCTAAGATACATTAGTGTCTGTGGTTTGCTGCCAGGCATGTAAGCATGAATAGTTCAAAACACGTCAGGAGTTGCCATTAGTGAGAAGATGATGTTCCTTTTGCATTTAATTTATGTACCATAGAAAACTGGTATTGTGGTACTGAAGAGAAATTACACAACAATATTCTCATATCTTTGGGGACAAGATTTGATTTCCAGTGATGACGTTAGATAAATTTCTGGGAATTATAGAGCCACCAAAGAGGTTTGAGACAGTTCTTAGTCTTGAAATATTGGCAGATGTTTCAACTCTCAAGAACCAATCAACAGATGTTATTAGATGAATTAATGTTAGGAAGACGTTAACATGGGAAGTTATTCTGCCATGCAAATCATGTAGTATAAAAATATGTGGCCAAGTAGCTGATTTTAAGATTATGTTAAGAAAGAAAGCCTGAATTTCAGTTTGGCAAAAGAACTTTGGGGGTTATGTCAATAAAAAGCAAGTATCTCCTGAAGCTTATCTCAAAGTCATAGCAGTGCTCTTGTCCTTGCCCTTGTCCTGAGAAGTGCTAATGTACATATTTTTGCTAGCTAAGCACATTAAGACTGTCTTTGGGGGAAACTGTATTGCAATTAGCACATGGAACCATAAAGCAATAGTAATATTGGGAACAAGACGTACTGAGAGTTTTACTTAGTGGTTTTAGGTTATGTCTATGACATGATTTGGATGTTTGTCCCCTCCATATTTCATGTTGAAATGCAATTCCCAGTGAAGGAGGTAGGGCCTGGTGGGAGGTGATTGGATCTTGGGGGCAGATCCATCATGAATGGTTTAGCACCATCCCTTTGGTGATAAGCGAGATCTCACGGTGAGTTCACATGTGATCTGGTTGTTTAAAAGTGTGTGGCACCTTCTCCCTCTGTCTTGCTCCTAATTTTGCCATGTGATGTGCCCGCCCCTGCTTCACCCTCTGCCATGATGGTAAGCTTTCTGAGGCTCTCACCAGAAGCCAAGCAGATGTTGGTGCCATACTTGTACAACCTGCAGAAACGTGAGTCAATTAAACTTGTTTTTTTTTGAATAAATTGCCCAGTCTTAGGTATTCCTTGATAGTGAAGCAAAAGTAGACTAATACAGTCTATAATTACAAATTAGTAACACTATATTAATATTCAGAATGCTATGATTTTGTATGAATCATAGCATTATATGTATATAAATACATATATAAATATACATATGTATATAAATGTACTTATCCAGTAATTTTTGCTCAATCCATTCAATTCCGCAAAATGCTTTCAAGATTTGAGAAAGATTTAATGATGATTGTGGCAAGGAATATTTGCTGTAACATTAGACTGCAGTGGTAGGTCAAGCACCCAAGGACTCACCTGCCGTTAGCAGGCAGCCTCACCGAGTCTGTGTCAGAAAAACTGTTCCTGAGCACACACATATGAAAAAATCTCTGAATGGTCAGGAAATACAAGTAGGGGATGGGGGATGGTTCAGGATATGGGAAAGAGGTCCTACCTCAGTAAATAGAAACCAAAAGACAAAATGGGGGAGAAATGTTTAAAAGCTTTGAATAAACCAAAATACGGCCTAAGATACAGGGAAAACAGGCAATCTTAGGCATCATTGGTAAACATTTTCTTGATGAAAACTGAAAAATATGTATCAACCTTTTAAATTATAATATGAGTAGTGCATTTACAAAAATTTATTCCAAGTGAATATTCAGACAGAAGTAAAATGATGCATGCTTGAGGGTAGGTGGTTCAGTATCTGTAACAGTGAACTGGTTAAGGTACGGGCTTTGGAAACAGACCTACTTGAATTGAATTCCAGCTTTGCCACCTACTCTCTTGATGACCTTGGAAAGTCTTAAACCTCTCTCAGCGTCCTTTTCATTATCTGTCAAAGGGTTGCACTAATAATGACTACTCAGAAAGTTATGAAGAGTAACAGATAATACATGTAAGTATAAGACCTGGACCTAGAACATGGCAAATGTTCTATACATTTTAAACACAGTATAAAAGAAAGGAAGAAAAGGAGGAGGGTGAAAAGGAGAGAGAGAGAGAGATTTGGAAAGGAAGGGAAGGAAAAGGAATGGGGGGGGAGGGGAGGGGAGAAGATGGGAAGAGCGAGGAGAGGAAATCATCCACAAAAGACTGGTGAAATAAAGTAGAATGTATCCATAAAATAAAACACTATGTATCTATTAAAATTAAATATTTACACTTATACATAAAAATTATAAAAGAAGCAGATAATGAAACTTAATAAGTATTATTTTTGTGTAAATATTGAACATTATTAATTTTTTTGAAACATTATAGCTATAAACCAAGTTGTCAACTGTATTTAACAGGTGATATAATTATTATTTTCTTGTTTATACAGTTCAGTCTTTCTGAATACTTTTCAAAAAGGAAGTAATACTTGGAAAATCAATAAGCCCCCAAAGATTTTATTTTTCTCTTTTTAAAAAGGAAAGACCTACAAGTATACAAGTAATACAGTAAATACATCTGGAAGTGCTGTGAATTCATTCTTAATTTTTGCACTAAAGGGGGGCCCAATTTGTTGAAAACCTATGATTTTCAACATGGATAAAGAATTTTTGAGGCATGTATTGATTTAGAGTAAATAACTACAGAAGGCCATTTTAATGTGTTTTGTTTTAAAAAGTGATATGAAGATGAAAAAATATCTGGAATATAATTCACAGCTACATACACCTATTTCATAGTCTGTTGGATAATAATATAATCAAAATTTGAAAAGAACATAGCTTGAAGTTTACAATTGTATATCAGGAAAAATTAATTAGTATTTTATTATTTGACGGTTTGGAACACATCTACTAGGTTTCTACCATCAAGCCAACTTATATCCCTCATAGCAGTACTTGATAAAAAGAATCCATTGAAAATGGCATTTTCATATTTTTCCTCAGTTTAATTTATAGGTGACAAGCATTAGTTGTCTGCTTTTATTCAAGAAACAACCTGTAGGTTGGGTATAGTGTCTCACGCCTGTAATCCCAACAGTTTAGAAGGCTGAGGTGGGCGATCACCTGAGGTCAGGAGTTTGAGACCAGCCTGGCCAACATGGTGAAACTCTGTCTCTACTAAAAATATAAAAATTAGCTGGGCATGGTGGCCGCCTAGCCAACATGGTGAAACTCCGTCTCCACTAAAAATATAAAAATTAGCTGGGTATGGTGGTGTGTGCCTGTAATCCCAGCTACTGGGGAGACTGAGGCAGGAGAATCGCTTGAATCTGATAGGCAGAGGTTGTAGTGAGCTGAGATGGTGCCACTGCACTCCAGCCTGGGTGCCAGAGTACGACTCCCTCTCAAAGGAAAAAAAAAAGCAACCAGTGCAGTGATTGTATGATAGGCAATCATACATGATTTCCTCTGCTGTCATGCTATTATAAGCCAGCAGAATGTATTTGACAGGCCTGTTATCATTTACAGTATTTAACTGTTAGTGCAGTTGGATATAATAATTACTTTGCCTTAGACATGTTATATATGTTTAAAGCAAGAAAGGAAGTTAATTTATTGTTAAATGTATTACACTAAGTGACATCTTAGGTTCTATATCCTATATATGGCATGCCATGTTCCTAGTCAGCGTTTCGAATTCTATTCTCTAGGTTGTTTTTTCTTTTTCTTGTTGATCCACTTACTTGATTCAGCTATTAATGAAAGTTTCTCACTGCTACAGTTTGAGTGTGTCACCCAAAAAGCATGTGTTAGATACTTTATTTTCAATGTAACAGTGTTGGGAGGTAAGAACTAATAAGAAGTGATTAGGTTATGAGGGCTCTGCTCTCATAAATAGATTAATGTAATTATTGAGGGAATGGATTAGTTATTGTGGGAGTGGGCTTGTTATAAATGCGAGTTCAGCTCCCTCTTGCTTTCTTGCAGTCTTGCCTTTCTGCCTTCTACCATGGGATGACCCTGCAAGATGGCCCTCAGAAGTTGTGAGCCTTTAGACCCTGGACTTCTCAGCCTCTTGAACTATAAGAAATACATTTCTTTTCTTTATAAATTATCCAGTCTTACATATTCTGTGATAGCAGCACAAAATAGACTAAGACACTCACTCTGGAGAACAGTCAAAAGTGACAAAGTTAGTCCTGAACCAAGCTGTCTTATTTTATTTTAGAGACCGAGTTTTGCTTTGTCATTCAGGCTGGAGTGCAGTGATGTGATCATAGTTCACTGTAGATTTGAACTTCTGGACTCAAGCAATCCTCCTGCCTCAGCCTCCCAACTAAGTAATTGTATTGAACTTTGTGCACTGAATAAAACACACACATACACACACACACACACACACACAAACACACACATTGTTTCCAATCAGTGGCTTACCTTGTGTGTATTTGATATCTGCAGTGGTTCATTTTAAATATTCCCTTCTCTACACAAAAAGTAATTTTGGATAATAATCATGAAATGAAATTAATGATAATAATGACTAGAAAAGAAAGGTGAGTGGTGGATTTTCTTTTATTGTATTTTCTAAATATACTCAGGCTCATAAAAATAAACAAATAAATATTAAAGTATAAAGAAGAAAATGTGTAATAGCTTAATAAATTTTGGCTACATTAATGCATTTGGGGGAAAATAAGAAAAAAAGTATACTTTGTCCTCACAATTTCTAAAAACTTTTGTAGGTACACAGTAGGTGTATACATTTATGAGGTGCATGAGATATTTTGATGTAGGCATACAATGAATAATAATCACATCAGAGTAAATGGGGTATCCACCACTTCAAGCATTTATCATTTCTCTATGTTACAAAGATTCCAGCTGTATGCTTTTAGTGATTTTAAAATATACAAAAAATTATTGTTGACTACAGTCATCCTGTTGTGCTATCAAATACTAGATCATTTTCATTCTATTTAACTACACTTTTGTATGCATTACTATCCCCACTTCCATTTCTCTCATGGAGATAGAGAGATAACAATCATTGTACTCTCTATCTCCATGAGTCAATTGTTTTAATTTTTAGCTCCCACAAATAAGTAAGAACAAGCAAAGGTTGTCTTCTATGCCTGGATTATTTCACTTAACATAATAATCTCCAGTTCCGTCCATGTTGTTGCAAACGACTGGACTGTATTCTTTTTATGGTTAAATAGTACTCCATTGTGTATATGTACCACTTTTTTTTATCCTTTCATCTGTAGACAGACACCTGGATTGCTTCCAAATCTTAGCTATTGTGAATAATGCTGCACAAAATATGGGAGTGTAGATCTCCAGCATACTATTTTCATGTGTTTAGGGTCTAGTGCTAGGAGTGGGATTCCTGGATCTTATGGTAGCTCTGTTCTTAGTATTTCGAGCAATCTCCAATCGTTCTCTATAGTGGTCGTACTAATTTGCATTCCCACTAACAGTGTATGAGGGTTCCCTTTTCTACACATCCTTGCCAGCATTTGTTATTGCCTTTCTTTTGGGTAAGTCATTTTAAAAAGGATGAGATGATATCTCATGGTAGCTTTGATTTGCATTTTTGTCTCTTACGATCGATAATGTTGACCACCTTTTTATATACCTGTTTGCCATTTGCATGTCTTCTTTTGAGAAATGTTTATTCAGATCTTTGCCCATTTTGTAATTGGATTATTAGATATTTTCCTATTGAGTTGTTTGGGCTCCTTATATATTCTGGTCATTAATCTCTTGTCCAGTGAATAGTCTGCAAATATTTTCTCCCACTCTGTAGCTTGACTCTTCACTTTGTTGATTGTTTCCTTTGCTATGCAGAAGCATTTTAACTTGATGTAATCTCATTTGTACATTTTTGCTTTGGTTGTCTGTGCTTGTGGGGGCATTACTCAAGAAATCTTTGCCCAGACCAATGTCCTGGAGAGTTTTCCCAATGTTTCTTTTAGTAGTTTCACAGTATGAGGTCTTAGATTTAAGTCTTCATTTTTATTTTATTTTTGTATAGGTTAGAGTATTTCTGTATAGGTAAGAGATGGGTGTCTAGTTTTATTTTTCTGCATATGGATATCCAGTTTTCCCAGCACCATTCATTGAAGAGAGAGTGTCCTTTCTCTCCAATGTACGTTCTTGGCAACTTTGTCAAAAATAAGTTCACTGCAGATGTATGAATTTATTTCTGGGTTCTCTATTCTGTTCAATTGTTCTGTGTATCTGTTTTATGCCCCTACCATGCTGTTGTGGTTGCTGTAACTCTGTAGTATATTTTGAAGTCAGGTAATGTGATTCTTTCAGTTTTGTTCTTTTTGCTCAGGGTAGGTTTGGCAATTCCGGGTCTTTTGTGGTTCCCATATAAAATCTAGGACTTTTTGTTTTCTATTTCTGTGAAGAATGTCATTGGTATTTTGACAGGAATTGCATTGAATCTGTAGATTGCTTTGGGTAATATGGACATTTTAACAATTATTTATTCTTCCAGTCCATGGACATGGAGTATCTTTTCATTTTTTGGTGTTCTCTTCAATTTATTTCCTCAGTATTTTATAGTTTTCATTGTAAAGATCTCTTACTTCTTTGGTAAGTTAATTCCTAGGCATTTAATTTTATGTATGGCTATTGTAAATGCAATTTTTAAAATTTATTTTTCATACTGTTCACTGTTGGCATATAGAAACAGTACTGGTTTTTGGATGTTGATTTTGTATCCTGCAACTTTACAAAATTTGTTTATCAGTTCTAATAGTTTTCTTTTAGAGTCTTCAGTTTTTTCTAAATATAAGATCATATCATCTGCAAACAAGGATAATTTGGCTTCTTTCATTCCAATATGGATGACCTTTATTTCTTTCTCTTGTCTGATGGCTTTAGCTAGGATTTCCAATATTATGTTGAATAACAGCGGTGAAAGTGTGCATACTTGTTTTGGTCCAGAACTTACAGGAAAGCCTTTCAGTTTTTTCCCACTGAGTATGCTACTAGCTATGAGTCTGTCATACGTGGCTTTTATTGTGCTGAGGTATGTTCCTTCTGTATCCAATTTTTTAAGTTTTTTTTTTATCATAAAGGGATGTTGAATTTTATCAAATGCTCTTTCAGCATCAATTGAAATGATTACATGGTTTTCGTCCTTCACTCTGTTGATATGATGTATCACATTGGTTGATTTGCATATATTGTTTCATTCTTGCATCTCGGGGATAAATCCACTTGGCCATAATGATCTTTTTATGTGTTCCTGAATTTGATTTTCTAGTATTTTGTTAAGGATTTTTGTATTGATGTTCATCAGGGATATTGGTCTGTAGTTTTCTTTTTTGATGTGTCTTTGCTTTTGGTATCAGGGTAATATTGGCCTTGTAGAATAAGAATCCTCTATTTTTTGAATATAATAGAATCCTCTATTTTCTGAAATAGTTTGAGTGGGATTAGTATGAGCTCTTTAAATATTTGGTAAAATTCAGCAGTAAAGCTATCGGGTCCCAGGCTTTTTGTTACTAGGAAATATTTTATTATGGCTTTGATCTCATTATTGTTATTGGTCTGTTCAGATTTTGAATTTTTTCATGATCAGTATTGGTAAGGTGCACGTGTCTAGAAATTTATCCATTTCTTCTAGGTTTTCCAATTTATTGGCATATAGTTGCTCATAGTAGTCACTAATGAATTTCTGTGGTATCACTGTAATGTTTCCTTTTTCATATCTGATTTATTTACTTCGGTCATCTCTGTTTTTTTGGGGTGGTCTGGCTAAAGGTTTGTCAATTTTGTTTATCTTTTTTTTAAAAAAAATCCAAGTTTTCATTTTGTTGATCTTTTATATTTTTTGTCTCAATTTCATTTATTTCAGCTCTGATCTGTGTTATTTCTCTTCTAATAATTTTGAGTTTGGTTTGCTCTTGTTTTTCTAGTTCTTTAAGATGCAACATTAGGTTCTTTATTTGAAGTTTTTCTACTTTTTTGATGTAGGTGCTTATTGCTATTAACTTTCCTCTTAGTACTGCTTTTGCTATATCTCATAGATTTCAGTATGTTGAATTTCCATTTTCATTCGTTTTAAGAAAATTTTAAGTTTCCATGTTAATTTCTTCATGGACCCACTGGTCACTTAAAAGCATATTACTTAATTTCCATGTGTTTGTATAATTCCCAAAGTTCCTCTTGTTACTGATTTCTAGTTTTAGTCCATTGCAGTCACAGAAGATACTTGATATGATTTCAAGTTTTGATTTTTTTTTTTTTTTTGAGATGGAGTTTCACCCTGTTTCCAGACTGGAGTGCAGTGGTGTGATCTTGGCTCACTGCAACCTCTGTCTCCTGGATTCAGGCAATTCTCCTGCCTCAGCTTCCAGAGTAGCTGGGATTACAGGTATGTGCCACCATGCTCAGCTATTTTTCTTTGTATTTTTAGTAGAGATGGGGTTTCACCATGTTGGCCAGGATGATCTCAATCTCCTGACCTTGTGATCTGCCAACTCGGCCTCCCAAAGTACTGGGATTACAGGTGTGAACCACCATGCCCAGCACAGTTTGGATTTTTTTTACAATTTGTTTTGTAGATAAAAATTTCTAAATAATTATATTTTATTTTGAATATATTATTCAATATCAGCAAAATATTATATCAATGTATTTAATTCTAAATTTGCACGGCAAACAAACATTATATCTTCCAGTTTACACCCTATTTAACTTTTTAAAACTTGAAACACAAAAATTCCGAGTGCTTGAATGAAATGTAGCTCAAGGTCAATTTCTTCACCGTTTTAATCACTGTGCTATCATTGTATATTTTGAATCTGAAATTAAGACTCTATTATCACAAAAGTTGGGAACACAGACTATAACTGAAACAAGTTCAGACAACTATGAACCAATATTAACTCAAAACCAATAAATGAAACTGAGACCACATCTTTCAGGTATTGATTGTATAACAGGAAATTATATTATCTATGTCATGTATAATTAAAATAGCAATTATTTAGAACTTAGGCCAACAGAAATTCAGAGGTCAAGGAATATTCTATCCCTGACATTGCTTATAATCGCTGGTACGTGGTGATAATAAAAAGCAGATTTTCTCTTGGTTTATTATTACCATTAAATTATGCACAAAGCAAGCCCTTATTGCCCGCATCCAGGTGTTGTGCCCTCATTCCCTTACCCTGTCCAACTTTCTTACCCTTTTTCCCTCAGAGTAAAGCTGTAATCCATACAATGGCCTTCAAGACCAGGTAACACTGGCCTCCTGTCACTGCTCTGCCTTTATGTCTCACCATCCTCCTCCTCTTTTACTTTGCCACAGCTCTGCTGCTTGTCCTGCTGTTCTTTGAATGCATCTGTCATGCTTCACCTCTGGGCTTTTGTATTCCTACTCCTTCCACTTGGAATGTTCATTACCGGAAGTTCATGTGATTGTTTCCCTCACCTCCTCCAACTCTTTAGTGCCATCTTCTTAATGATGCCTAATCTGACCATCCTATTTCAAATTGCAACCTCTCGATCTCTCATACTCTACTCAAATTTTATTTTTTAAATACATGATTATCGTCTTCTAACAATATATCATTTGGTGATTTTTTATATATAAATATTGATTATTAGTTTTCTGTTTCTTACTGCTAGAATTTAAGATCCATGAGGATAGGGATTTTTGTGTGTTTTCATCACTGATATATTCCAAACACCTAAACAGTTGCTCAATATGCATGCATTGAATGCATATACATACAGTTTTTCTAGGTACAGTTGATGTACAAAGTCATTTTCAAATTTTTGTCCTTTTTTCTCTTTTAAGATTATTTCTCTAATTTTACATTTTTAACTCAAATGGTTTTTTGAAAAAATTTGCAGAAGTTTAATATCACACAGAAAGGAAAATTACTGTCAAATTAGCATGTACATTGTAATAATGTACAGAAGAAAAAATTTTTTTTAAATCGTTGAAAAAATTTTAAAGTTGACAACATGTATTTATCATGTATAACATGATGGTTTGAAGTATATAGACGTTGTAGAACGGTTAAATTTAGATAATTAACAGATATATTATGTCACATACTTATCATTTTTGTGATGAAAGCACTTAAAATCCACTCTATTTGCATTTTTCAAGAATACTGCATTTTGTCATTAACTATAACCACTTCGTTGTACAACAGCACTCTTGAATTTATTCCTCCTATTTAACTGTAATTATGTATTTTTTGACCAACGTCTCCCAATCCTTCCTTCCCTGCTAACCACGCCAACGTTTAGTAACCATCATTTTACTCTCTACTTCCATGAGATCAACTTTTTTAGATTCTACATATGAGTGAGAACATGTGGTTTTTGTCTTTCTGTGCCTGGCTTACTTCACTTAGCATAATGTTCTCCAGGTTCATCCATGTTGCATTGACAGGATTTCCTTATTTTATGGCTGAATAATATTCCATTGTGTATATATACCATCTTTTCTTTATCTATTCATCTGTTGATGGACACGTAACTTGATTCCATATCTTGGCTATTGCAAATAGTGCTGCAATAAACATGAGAGTACAAATATCTCTTCAACACACTGATTCATTTATTTTGGATGTATATTCAGTAGTGACATTGCTGGATCATATGGTAGTTCTATTTTCGATTGGGAAACGTCCATCCTGTTCTCCATAATGGCTGTACTAATTTACATTTCCACCAACAGTGTATAAGAGTCCCTTTTTCTCTGCATTCTCACTAGCATTTGTTATTTTTTGTCTTTTTGATAATAATCATTCTAACTGTGGTGGGGTGATATCTCACTGTGGTTTTAGCTTGCATTTTTATGGCAATTAGTGATGTTAAACATCGCTTTTTATTAATTATGTAGATAAAATTTACGAGTAAAATGCCCCAGAAAGGATATTGTTTGAATCTTTTTTTTTTTTTAATTTCTGCTTGCCTTTTAGAATGCCATCCGAATGACTCACTTAATATGACATAAATACTTATATAGGCTGGCTGGGGGGTTGGCTCAGGCCTGTAATCCCAGCACTTTGAGAGGTCAAGCCACTGCACTCCAGTCTGGAAACAGGGCAAAACTCCGTCTCAAAAAAAAAAAAATACTTGTATGAAAAAAATGAAACTTACAAATACAGTTGTCACTCAGTATCCATGGGGGATAGATTGATTCCAGGATGCCCCTCTCCCCCGTGGATACCAAAGCCCTTAGATGCTGAAGTCCCTGATATAAAATGACATAATATTTTCATATAGCCAACTCATATTCTCCTGCATATTTTAAATAATCTCTAGACCACTATAATACCTAATACCATATAAATGCAATGTAAATAGTTGTTATACTGTATTGTTTGGTGAATAATGACAAGAAACAAGTCTGTACATATTCAGTACAGACACAACCATCCATTTTTTCCTGAATATTTTCAATCTCTAGTGAGTTGAATCCACAGATGCAGAACCTATGGATACAACGGGATGACTGTAGTTAACATTTGCCCTTCATTGGATCACATACATTTATTATTACTTGATGTTTCAGAAAATGCCAGTTGCTAGACACCGTTTTCCTAAAGAGAAGCATCACAAGTCTTACTCATACATTTAGGCAATATAATTAAATAATGTTCAGTACGGAAGAACACTTCCACATGTTAAAGTTTTCTTTAATCATTGTTCTCAATCTATGTTACTAAAGCTTACTTTAAAAATAAAAATTTATGATTAACACAAAATTTTATGTATTAATTAATTGAAATAAAATATTTAGTAAGAGGTGCTCCATGGTATATTTAAGCCTTCCTTTGTTAGCTTTTAAAAAATAAAACATATCCATGGCTAGACAATTATATTAATATATGTGCAACAATATTTTTGATAAAATAAATAATTTCTATAAATTTATATGGTCATTATTTGTAATTAGTATTAGAATTACAAAATCATTCAAATTTCAAGTAATAATCATTGTCGAGAAATATTACCTTTTGATTGTCATAATTAAGTTGGAAATCATTCTGTGTCATTATTGTTATCCATTTGAAAACACTAACTTTAAAAATTTAAACCTAAAGACTTTCAGAGGCACTCCATCTTACTTCATTCCCAATTCTATAATATACACCTACCTTATAAATAACTAACAATCTAGTATATAATTCACACAGATACAGAGTTATCCTATTAAATAGCTTTCTGAAATCAATTTGTTTCTTCAATCTGCTGAACATCACAAATAACTTCTTAACTAGAGTTGTGAGACAGTTGAAATCGATGAAGTAACTATACATTTTGTTCAATGCTTCTCTCAATAAATTATCTGAATAAAAGCAATCTGGAAACATTTAGATGGTAAAGGTTTTGTATAATTATTGGATTTATGCCTACACAATTTAGAACGATCAAAATGTATAATTATTGAATTCCAGTTCTAGTTATGGTATAAAGCTGATCATTGAGAACTAAATTCCTATAAGAAAGGAATGCAATGCCACAAGTTAGCTGTCCAAAATAGTAAATTTTTATATTTACTTTACATAGTGACAATAGTTGGATAACTTTAATGTCTTTACCTTCCATGAACAATATCTTTCTGTGTGGGGTTAATTGTGCACCGAAGGATAGAAAGCTTCACAATTAATTCTTCTTACTGAATTGTAAATTGCTGTTTAACCATGAATAATCATAATAATCATCATATTCGATGATTGTAACACACACAGTTTTACTAAAAATAGTTATTAAATGATTACAAACATTTGGCCAGGCACAGTGGCTCATGCCTGTAATTCCAGCACTTTGGGAGGCTGAGGCAGGCAGATTGCTTGAGTTCAGGAGTTCGAGATCAGCCTGAGTAACATGACGAAACCCCATCTGTATTAAAAATACAAAAAACTAGCCTACTTGGGAGGCTGAGGTGGGAGAATCACCTGAGCTCAGGAGGTAGAGGCTGCAGTGAGCTAAGATGGCGCCATTGCACCACAGCCTGGGTGACAGAGTGAGACCCTGTCTAAAAAAAAAAAACAAAATTACAAATGTTTGTTGATAAAACTGGCATATGGGAAATGGGGAAATGGTACATAGATTCTCAACCTTGTTTTTTTTCTTTGGTTTAATTTGGCGGCTTTTGCTCTATCAATACTTGAGTCATTTAATATAGTGAACTAATAACTGTGAGGCCAGAAATAAATCATTATGTGTTTTCTACATGTAACTCTGAACTTGAAGTTTTAAAATTAGCTAAAATTATCATAAAAACAACATTAGTAATGAAAGCATTGACAAAATAAATACATTTAGTTTTTACTTTTTTCCCCTTTGCTATTTGCAAATAAATAGTTCTTTAATACTTCAAAACTATATTCTAAGCAAACAAATTGACTAGTCATATAGATGAAAGGTCACTTTTCCCTCCTTCCCTAGGCTGTGCTGGATTCAGTTCCAGGCGTTGTACCCATCTGCTCCTCCCTTTCAGCACTATGGCTAAAACAAACTACAGATGAGCTTTAAAAAAAAAATCGCAAATGTAGTGGAGGAATAGCTGCAAAATGTCAGGATGGTGAATTAATTTCTGTTTTCATTGGCAGACAGTTTAAGAGAAAGCAAAAAAAAGATGCAAAAAGATAATACAAGCTAAGTGGTTACCATTTTAAGAAAGAAAAGATTTCTACCAGGCACAAAGGTCTCCATGGCAACAGTGAACTTAGACCTTTATCAACATTATATCTGCAACATAGCACAAAAGATCTATTCCACTATTCTACCCTGCAAACCTTATTTTCTTTTCTTTTTTTTTTTTTCTGGGTTGTCTTTCTATACTTCAATCAAACAAGATATTGAGACAGTTTGAATGCGGGAGGAGACAGGACAATCCAGCTGTTCTTCATTTTGCAAAAATGTACAACAGGGTCATTCAGTCCCTTCTTTGTTTATTTGTTTTGGAGATTATAATTATTTCTCTTTTTTCCCATAATGCCTTCCTGAAGCAGAGATTATAGCTATTTTTCATAAAAGGATATTATTTGCATTTACATGCAACTGTGTTATTTTTCAATCAATTAATGGTTCTCAATTGCCCATGTTTTGTTTCATATTTAACTTATTGTTTTTTTAAATATGCCTTATTGTATGGCTTATAATTTAATACTATCCATACTCTCTAGCTAAGATGCTTTCAGGTCTGGCCATTGGGAGCTCCTTAAGATGGGCTTCTGTGTCCTTCCAGCTTACTCCATCCTTTAGTGAGCACCTCTTTGTTTCTGTATAACGATGTTTTCTGTTCATCTTGTATTTTTTCCCTCAGCTTTGAAATTAAGTCCTTCTTCAATGAGACCTGGCTCTTTTGATTAGAGGAGGATGGTTGGAAAGTGGGTTTTGTACAGGATTACGCCTTTGTTTCTAGCTCCCCCCAGTGGACAGAACTAGAAAATATACCTAAGTCTATTAACCCGTTAAAGGGACACACATCTAGTAACACAATTAGGACTGACTGGACATAATTTTTCAAATGCACGAGTTTACACAAATGCCTTCAATTGTCATCCATCGCCACAGACTATATCCTAAGTCCCATTTTTCATCTGAGACTTCATTTTCCAACAATGAGAAACCTGGCCCTCAGGTTCTGCCATAGATGGTTCAGTTTTTATATTCCCATAGAGGAGTTTCAGAAGTGCGAATCCATGTGAACCTCTGTGAGACATTTACTAGCTAGAATGTGCATTTTCCTACTAACCTTTTTCATTTAGCAATATGCTAGCCTTCAAAATACTCTTGTGCAAAGGTTTTTTTTTTTTTTTTTTTTTTTTTTTTTGTGACGGAGTTTCGCTCTTGTTGCCCAGGCTGGAGTGCAATGGCGCGATCTCGGCTCACTGCAACTTCCACCTCCTGGGTTCAAGCAATTCTCCTGCCTCAGCCTCCCGAGTACCTGGGACTACAGGCGCGCGCCACCATGCCCAGCTAATTTTTGTGTTTTTAGTAGAGACAGGGTTTCACCATGTTGACCAGGATGGTCTCGATCTCTTGACCTCGTGATCCACCCGCCTCAGCCTCCCAATTGTGCAAAGTTTTTAGATAGACCACCTCCTTCCCTGCCCCTTTCACTGTGGCTGTGTTATTCTTTCATGAGAGTTATAGATTCAATTGTTGTTGTTTGGGGTTTCCCCCAAATCCTGGCTGATTTTGATGATTTACTTTCCAGATATGTGGAGTGTAGGGCTGAGGTGCCCCACAGGGTCGTGGAGTGAGCCTTATGCTGTGCTGAGGTGCAGGATCCGAGAAATAAAGAGACAGGACACAGAAATACAAGGAAAACGCAGCTGGGTTCCAGGGGCCAAGCCACCTATAAGCGGAGTCAGGCGAGGCCCCGAATGTCCAGAAGTGTGAGTATTTATTGTGTATGGATTAGGGGGCAGGGCAGTGAGTGAAATCATCTTTAAGGATAGCGATAGGGTTGTGAGCAATAAAACATGGGGTCCACCCCCATTAGGTCACCTAGGCCAGGAGGTGGACAGTGTGCAGCAAGGGGCCCATTCCCACGAAGGCAAGGGCCGTGTGCAGTAAGGGGTCCACCCCTATTAGGTCACCGAGGCTTGAAGGTGGGCCATGCGCAGTGAACAGGGTGCAGTGTGCAATACTTCTATGTATGGGCAAACTACTTCTAAGAAGATTTATGGGAGGATGCTTTAAGTCACATAGCAGTGACAGAGCTGTCAAGGTTACTGTCACCTTCTGGCAGCTTCCAATGGGTTCTATGGGAAGATGCTTTTCAAGCAGCACAGTAGCAAGAGCTGATAAAGTTCACAGTCACCAAGGTGTATTGCCGTTCTGAGGGCAGCCTTCCACAAGAACTGGAGCAAGGTCCTACAACTCCTTTATGAGGAGGAGTGGCTCTCGCCCCAAGCCTGCCATACAGCAGGTATCTTTACGATACTGAATGCTGCCGTCTGGGCCATGGATTCTTGTCCTGGTATAACTGTTTGTCCCTAAATCATGCTGTGCACTGTTTGCTCTAGGCATTCCTCCGATTATAAGCTGCTATTCATTAATTCTTACTCTGTACTGTGTCCACTCTAGGCATTCCTCCGATTATAAACTAAGATGTAATTATAGGTATATATGTAGGGAAATATCCTTTAGGCACTCATACTATCAACTATTATATGATTATATATAGAGGATTATATAAAGGGATTCTTCAAGCCCTATTTCTACAAACTAATATATGATTATGTAAAGGATTATATAAAAGGAAATAGCTGAGTAGTAACACTATAGAGTGAGATATTCTTCAAGCCCTAACTGTGCCAGGGTTCTGCTTAGCTCTCATTCCTTGGTGCCTATATGGGGTGTTACCCACAGTGGAGTATGATGCTGGGTATAAGAGGCACTTCTTCTTCATCCCCATAATCCACTTCCTATTCTCACTCTTTCTTTGCCTATGTGTGTTCTCTAGGTAACAATCGCATTAGGGTCTCATTTCTTCTGGCCATGTTACTTTTGTACAGATGAGCTGTTACTTTTTTTACAGATGAGGTGTATTGAGACGCTGACCACCATCTGCAGAGGTCTGGTCTGCAGACCCTGACTCAACGATGGATGAATGAATGCACTCTCGTACCATTACAGTGATTCAAGTGGGCTAGGGATGGTTGTCAGCTGCTTTCAGGGGATGAAATGCAGCCAATCAACCAAGACTCACTGTACATCCACACCTTTATTCAGTCAAAGATTTCGTAACAGAGGTACTAAGTCAACACACTTGTGGATAATTAACATGGTTAAAAGTTGGTTTTATGAATAATAAAACCTTTAGGCTCTGGGCCCAGAGTAAACACTCTTAATGGGTAATTCCCCTTTGATCTCCCCCTGAGAGGGACATCCAGCACAAAGTTTACATGAGTAAACAGAGTAGAGACAAAAGGATGTGCGGTAAACAGACTTAAACTGGGAAAGCCTCTTATTGTCCCTATCTCTCCCCTAACATAATGGACCGACTACCTTCAACCTGTCCCAACAAAACCTTTCAGCCTTCCAAAAGGTTTGAGACTAATCCATAACTTTCCCTAATATTTTAATATTTTGCCAGCCACCCCAAGTTAATTCCAACAGTGTATTATTCCTTCCATCCCTTTCTTTCTTTCATGAAATGTGGCATACATTAATACTGTTTTGTATTTTGAGTTTTTCACTACAGTCTATTCTGGAATGGCTCCATAGCATTTTCTTGAAATCATCCTCATCCTTTGTCTACACTACACATGACTCCACTCTATGAATGTGCCATAGTTGATACTGTCAATTTTTATGTTTGGCATTTAGGATTTTCCAACATTTCGCATTTGCACACATGGCTGCTCTAAATACACTGTGCTTATGTCCTTTTGTGTCATCGGAAGTATTTCTTCAGGGTAGTGTTTGCGGTAGTGGGATTACTTGGGTCAAAGTTAAATGCAGGTGTAGGTTTGTCAGGTACTGCCAAATTTCCCTCCAGAAAGGTTATGCCAATTTACATTCCTATCAGCAGTGGATGAGAAGCATTTCTTCTGCAAAACCCATTGAAACTCAGTAAGAACATGGAAGGCTGTAGCACTGGAAATGGGACGGCTCCCACCTGCCCAGCTCCAGGCTGTGAGATCCCTTTTTCAAGTGGACTTGAAAGCTACATGGGCAACTCCCCTCTTCCCCAGCTCCCCATGTGAAAGACTGATGTTGGGTGAGTGACAGCAGCCAGTGTATATACTGGCAGGTTCCATCTCCCCAGGTTCTTGCACAGGAGATCTATTTGGCTTGTGGTGGCATCTTTCAAATCTCCTACTTTCACTCCAAAGGGAGGATTTGAGTGGAGCAGCCAGCAAAGAATGTAGTCTCCTATCCCCCAAAGCTTTGCATTGTGGAAGAGCTATCCCAGGCGGAATGGACACCTGGGTAAACTAGGCAACTCCACCTTCCCAGCTCACTGGTGCAGAAGATCTACATTGGGCAGGTGATATAAGTCAAGAAACATTGGTTCCATGCTGAGGATCTATGGGGTTGGAGGATTGGTAGGAAGCAGGTGGCAGTAGACATTGGGCTGTAACCATCCTCCCAGTTGCCAGCTCTCACTGTACAGAAAACATTCGCGGAAGTCATTTGCTATAGGACAGAGCAACCCAAACCCACACAGCTCCCATGCCATAGCACAGAGTTTCTGCCCTAGGAAGTGATGTGACAAGTCGACAAGACTGATAGCTCCCTGGCCCTGCCTGAGGGGAGTGACTTTACTTAAATCAGCACAGGAAGAGAGTTCTGCACCAGAGTGTTATTGGAGCCAAGGGGCATCACAGCAGCTCGCAGTCCTCCATGGGAGCTCTTGCCCCCTATAGCACAAAGGTCTGTACCTGTCTGTCCCCTTGCCTCTGAGCCTGAGTACAACTCCTGGGCACACAGGGGAAGGAATGAAATTTGATTGATCTCAGCACGACCTCCATCCATGAGGCCTCTGAGAACTTTTGTGGAAGGAGTAACCAAAGGAATGAATCCAGCAAGCCAGGCCTGACTCCAGGGAATAACTGAAGGAGAGCTCATACAGAGACTAAAGTGTATTTTGAATAATATGGACTTGGACATCCATCTGGTGTGTAGAGGCAGGGACACTGCTAAACATCCTACCATGCACAAACTTTCTCCTCTAAAGAATTATCCATCCCAAAATATCAGTAGTGCTGAGGTTGACAGCTCCTGGCTTATACCCTGCCTATTAGATCTGGAGATCTAGGAGAATTGGGGATGCCTCATGTGGTCTTTTAACCAAATATGAAGGGGATAACATCTACGTGTATGGAATGTAGTCACAGATTAAGTTCCTGACAAAAAAATAAAAATGGTCTCATTTTAGGTCAAGAAAAGTAATGAAACTTTCTGAGAAAAGTTCTCTCGCTCTCTTTCTTTCATTTCAGAGGCATGATCTTACTGCATCCCCCAGTCTGAAGTGCAGTGGCAGGATCACAGCTCATTGCGACCTGGAACTCCTGGGCTCAAGCAATCCCTCTGTGTCAGCCCCCCGAGTAGTTAGAACTAGAGGTGTGCTTCACCAGCCTGGCCAATTTTTTTTATTTTAATTTGTTATTATTATTATTATTGTAGAACAAGGATCTTGTTATATTGCCAGGGCTGGTCTCAAACTCCTGGCCTCAAACCACCCTCCCACCTCAGCCTCCCAAAGCATCAGAAGGGTTTTCTAAAAATGTCACTCAGTAGACAAAATTACTTCTTCCAAAATACTTTTCTAGGTGATCACAGAGGTGTCGTTTTATAAGTTTATTAACAAGAAACACAAAATGTCCCCAGATGCACCTGAAACTAGACAATAACACGTCTTTTCTAAAATTTTTATCAGAAAGCACCAAAGAAATAAAGGATATTTCAAGTTCCAATAAATCACAGGCTGTTTGTTTTATCCAAGACTCAATTTTATATCCACATAATATTTATGGTTAATAAAATTCTTTTACACATTTTTTTCATTTTTTGTCAATCCTAACAGAACATATGCATTTCGATTTCCTTGGTGCCAAGGGAAGAGTGTATTTTTTCTATACTTTACAGTGCATAGCATTTACAACATTTTGAAGGTGTACCTCAATGTCAAAGGTAGCTACTATTTCTCTTTCTTGCCTTTTTATTGTTTCGTATTTACTCTCTCAGGTTTGGAACCATCTGGAAATGAAAATTTATCACATACTTAGCAAGAATTATGAGATCATATAGGAGATCAGAAATGATGTATATATAATCCTAATATGATTAAAATATTAGGATGCATCCAGGCACAGTGGCTGATGCCTGTAATCCTAGCACTTTGGTTGGCCAAGGCAGGCAGATCACTCGAGGTCAGGAGTTCGAGACCAGCCTGGCCAAGATAGTAAAACTTGTTCTCTACTAAAAATACAAAAATTAGCCAGGTGTCGTGGTACCTACCTGTAATCTTAGCCACTTAGGAGGCTGAGGCAGGAGAATCACTTGAACCTGGGAGGTGGAGATGGCAGTGAGCCGAGATTGTGCCACTGCACCCCAGCCTGGGGGACAAGAGCAAAACTCTTTGACAATGATGCTGCTGTTGCAGGTTTTACAAGTTTGCCTTCTGTAGATGCTGAAGAGCTGTTTTCAGGTTTAATTTTTTTCTGCTGTTTGTGTTTTACTTATCCTACACACTTTGGGCACTGGGCCAACATTCCTGCTTGCTTCCTTCATTCTGGGCTGCCTCTTCGTGAAGCATTTACAAACAAATTGTGCGGAGCTGCAACACTCCCTCACAGGCTCCTGGTTGGGGCCAGGCTCCCAGCTCACCCAGTGGTTCAGCTGGGACCGGACCCGTTGGGTCCGGCCTCAGGGCAGCAGCCAACCTGTGATGCCACTTGCAGGGCCCTCCACAAACCCTACTTTTCTTTTCTTTCTTCTCTTTTTCTTTCTTTCTTTCTTTCTTTCTTTCTTTCTTTCTTTTTTTTTTTTTTTTTTTGAGATGCAGTCAAGCTCTGTGGCCCAGGCTGTATTGCAGTGGCACGATCTTGGCTCACTGCAATATCCGCCTCTTGGGTTCAAGTAATTCTCCTTCCTCAACCTCCCGAGTAGCTGAGACTACAGACACACATCACCACGTCTGGCTAATTTTTGTATTTTTAGTAGAGACGGGGTTTCACCCAGGTTGGACAGGATGGTCTTGATCTCTTGACCTCATGATCCGTCCACCTCAGCCTCCCAAAGTGCTGAGATTACAGGCGTGAGCCACCATGCCTGGCCTACTTTTCTAATCTTCCATTTCATTGTTCTGAATTTGCATCTGCACTTTCAGCTGCCTATATCTCAACATTTAAAAATCCCAGAGAATTGTAAAATAATTCTCAAACTAAATCTAGACATTGTTTCCTTATTGTTCAAATACAATGCATAAATTGAAGATTTTTTCTCACATAATTTATGGGGTACAAGTGCAATTTTGTCACACACATAAGTTGTGTAGTGCTCATGTCAGGGCTTTAGAGTTAATACTTAAAGCCAGTTTAGTTTTTATTTATTTCAAAGATGAACAGTTGTTTATGTCAGATATAGTGGACCCCAAGTTTCTCTTCAAAGAATCAGTATATCAGTATGTTTAGCTCTATAATTCTCTATTTTAAGATTTAACTTCCTTGCAGTTTTAGTAAACAACCTTTTCCACCAGTTCTAATCAGTAGTTCACATCTGTTCCCCCGGTCCCCTGCCCTGTCCTGACTCATCCTGGTCACCTGCTCTGGTCACCTGCTTTGAACCCGCTTATCTGCTCTGACCAGCCTGTAACTGTCCTTCCTGCCAAACTACCAACCCCACCACTCCTGCTCGTACCCCTGCTCCCTTTAAAATAGCCAATCAGAATTAGACTAGACAGTGCAGTCTAACCCTAGCCAATAGGGGAACGACACAGCAGTAGGGGTGACCTCCATCAGGGCATAAGTACCCCTTCCCCTCCTTGTCCAGGTGTGCTCACCATTGTTCCATCTGTGAGCCACATCCTTCTATAGAAGTAAATTGCCTTGCTAAGGAAATTTATATTCGAGAGCTACTTCTTTTGTGGCACTGAAAGTTCTACTTATAACATTTAAAAACCAAGAATTTGTTCAAATTATTTCATTTTTTGAAATGTGATTGCAATTCAAAAGGAATTTAAAATGTGGTAAAAATCTAACCAAGCAAAAGGTTCATAGAAAAGGGAATTTGTTTGGCTGCTGGTTTGAAGCTAAATTTTATGTACTGATGTCCACCTACACCCACATACAGCATTACTATAATACCTCAGAAAACTCCTTTGAGTGTTCTTTTTAGCCAAGACTTTATGTCTATTTTAGCCAAGAGTTTTAAAATCATAAATTCAATAAATTATTTTAATCACTTTTTAATGAACTGTGTACCAAATGGATTCCAGGTGTATATATCATAGCTGCATGACCTGAGGCAAGATATTTAAAACAGAAATAATACACATTCACCCAGGTCATTAGGCTACCATGTGTATTATGAAGATGATGGTGTACAATTATTTTTTCAACTCTATAGAAATATACAAATTTAAATTGTTGGGTTGATATTTGATGATATTCAAAGGAAACATCGATAATGCTTATTTGAAATGATTTATATATTAGTATTATTAGCTTAAATAAAATAAAAAAAGTGAGATTATAAAATAATAAAACAGTATAAAATATTCAGTGTATACTTTTATCAAGTAAATGGCAATTCTTATTCCACACACTCCTAAACTCAATTCTACTGGGCTTTCAATATAATTATGCATCTAGTTCTAAATCATTTTCTTTTATTTTGATTTTGATTGACTTCATTTTGCCTTAAAGACAATTTTTCCAGATCAGTTTGTGGGCCTTTGTATTTCCTGTGTGGGTGCATATTTGAGATGTCCAGTTGCCTGCAAGGTAGGCAGATGCCCCTGTTATGTAACCCTCAGGAGCATTATCCACCAAAAAGGAAACATGCATGGTGCCTCCAGAAACCCTACTCACCCTGTGTTCTCCTAAAATTGAGTCATTTTAAATGACTTTAACTAGCACACTGACCAAATATTTTTCAAAATCATTTGATGCAATTATTGTACATTAAATTCAGATATTTGTAAATTCAAGGTTTTATATTTTTACATAAAAACCAGGTTGTTTCTTACCGACTCTGGCTTTTGTCATATAGAAATTTCCATTTTATAATTATCTTTGAAGTTACTGGAAACTATCTTCTCAATACTCCAGTAGAATATTATTTATTTCCATTAATAAAACTTTTTTATCTTTCAAAAATTGCTACATTTATCACTTAAAAAATTTATTCATTAGTTCCCCCAACAAATATTTTTTGAATATCTCTAACTATGAATTTCATTAAACTTACTCTTCAAATGTTATAAATATTTTGAAACTTGAGTTACATCTTTTTCACCAAATGAGAATATTTCCTGAACATACTTATGTGTGTGTGTGTGTGTGTGTGTGTGTGCTTACATTAAAAAATGTCCTCACTACATGAACAACTAAACTTCCACAGATTATTAAAAATATAATCATTAAGAGGGGAGGTGAGGAGCAAGAGCAAGGACAAGGGGAAGAAAGAAATATGCGTTAGGGAAAGTCTGAACATCAGGGTTATTACAGTAGCTTGATAGTGGTGGTGAATTCTGAATCTATCTATCTGCCATTCTAAAGTGGATTAGAAGCAGTTAAGTCAAATAGCTAACAATCAACTGTAGGAAGGAAAATAGTTTTTCTCTACCCTCTCAGGTTCAGTCACTGGGGGCCCATGAATTAAACTGACAAAAATCAGATTAGCAAGAGCAAAGACAGAGATAATATATATGTGTGCAACATGGATACACATGGGAGTGTTCAGTGATGAGTAACTCAAAGGGGTTATAGAAATTTGGTACTTATATATCATCTTAGTAGGTGAAGATTGCAGGGAGTCAGGCATTTACAAGAAAACAAATGACTCCTTAGAGGGGGGAAGAAAGGACACTTAATGGAAAAAGAGTCACTTTTTGGAAAGATAAATGGGCCCTTAGGAAAATAGATAAGAGATATGATAGTCTTGTGACAATGCCAGTGTAGATGTGCTGCTGACTTATCTCCAAGACCAGTTTTTCCAGGAGAGGGGATTAGAGTTGCTCCCAGGGAGAGGATGTATGATAATTGAGTTCTTTGGGTTCTTTTGCGAGGCTTTACTTTTAGGCAGATAAAGAATTTTAGGAACCTAAGTGTCTTCAGCTCAAAATAACTTTTATGCTACAGTGGCTAATTCTGGACTCCTTCACAACAAATAAGCAGAATCCATTATTGAGAAGCTCATATTTCCTGTCTTCCTGTGTTATTCTGTATTGATGTATTCAGTGGGAAACTCACTAATCTGAAAAAACCTGACACCCCTCATCTTTTTCAAGGCTCTAAAAACATTAAAGCTAATACCTTGAAGTCATGTAGGCCCTCTGGCTCTATGCACTCAGTGTGTAAGCTTTTAATAAATGACAGCTGAACGCTTATGGGAGGAAATGACAAATTAGTGAACTAAAAATTTACACTGGGCTATATGAATACATTTCGTGACAGTATTATTGGCTGTTAGAATGGGTTTCAAAAAAAGAACAGACCTTGAAATTTATAAATTGAGGTGCTTTGTGTAATAAATACAAATCACATTTTTATTGAGTTTACAAAAGATAAATGAAAATAATCTAGATATATAGTGAATTAAATATTATTGTAAAATGGCAACTATATTTCTGAATTTCATAGCATTCAGAAAACATTTAACACTAACAAAATGTTTTAAAAAGTTGTTTCTATAGATTTGTGCAAATATCAGGTTATTTTCTTGAAAATATTTTAATATAGCACATATTGTATTATATATAGTACTATTGATATTAGCATACTAATCAGAACAAATTCTTAATTCTTGTCAGTGAGTTAGCTTGGATGTGAACCCTACATTTTTAAGCATAACTTTAATATTTTTCTGGTGAAGTATACAGTGCTTCCCATTGCCATCATGTGGATTAAAATAAGGGCACCCAGCTGATAAATAGCTATACAGCTAGAACTGGCGATACATCTCTTGATACCCTGTTCAATAACATCTCTCCTACATAGTTGCAGTGGCCCCTGCCAAATATCAAGCATAATATATTTTAGGAGCAAAATGCAGCTAAGATTATATCCA
Organism: Cacajao melanocephalus; assembly: GCA_963573385.1. Classification (NCBI taxonomy): domain Eukaryota; kingdom Metazoa; phylum Chordata; class Mammalia; order Primates; family Pitheciidae; genus Cacajao; species Cacajao melanocephalus. The sequence goes on along the minus strand of CAUYLG010078898.1, from coordinate 12,733 downwards.
TCATTTCCTACATTAGGGATAGATGTTTTAGTGTTATTTTTCCTTTTTTTCTTAATGTTTGCTTCTTGTCATAGCCATCCTAAAATGGTGGCTGACTTATCCATAATTTTACCCTGAACATTGCTCCAATTTCTTTCTCTCTCTTTTTTTAGACGAAGTTTCACTTTGTCAGCCAAGCTGGAGTGCAGTGGCATGAACACAACTCACTGAAGTCTTGACCCCCAGGCCAATATGGTTTGGATCTGTGTCCCCACAAAAATCTCACGCTGAATTGTAATCCCTAGTGTTGGAGGTGGGAACTGGTGGGAGGTTATTGGATCATGGAGGTGTTTCTCATGCATGATTTAACAGCATCCCCTTTGAGCTATTCTCATGATAATGAGTGAGTTGTCATGAGATCTGGTCGTTTACAAGTGTGTAGCCCCTCTTCCCACCGGCTATCTCTTGAGACAGTTCCCTCTCTTTGCCTTCCACCATGATTGTCAGCTTCCTGAGACTGTCCCAGAAGCAGAAGCAGAAGCAGAAGCAGAAGCAGCTATGCTTCCTGTACAGCCTGATGAGCTGTGATCCAATTAAACCTCATTTCTACCTGGTCTCGGATATTTCTTCACAGCAATGCAAGAACAGACTAACACGCGGGCTTAAACAATCCTCCCTTTCACCTTAGCCTTCTGAGGAGCTGGGACTACAGGTGTGTGCCACCATGCCTGGCTAATTTTTGTACTGTTTGTGGAGATGAGGTTTCACCATGTTGCCCAGGCTGGTGTTGAACTCCTGGGCTCAAGTGAGCCACTTGCCTCAGCTTCCCAAACTGCTGGGGTTACAGGTGTGAGCTACCTTGCCTGGCCCATTGCTCCACTTTCAATTCTCAATCTAAATTTCAGCTTTACTGGAACTGAACTAACACTCCTCTCACGAGTATTAGATTGAGCCACATGTAATCACTGATTTTGCAAAAATGGTGGCATCTCAGCAATTTTATATGGTTCAACCTAACATCTGCTTGCTATTTTTTCCTTGAGTTTCATTTTAAAAGTCTCTCACTAGGAGCCTTTCTCTAATTTGATTCCTTTAAACTCATTTGGCATTTTGTAGTTATCTGACTGTATTTTGAAAAATTACTTATTTGGTTGTTTGGCTTTCATGTTAAGCTCTTTGAAGTTATGAGCCATGATTTATTTATCATAATCGTAGTCCACACTGCCTGAGAATACTTCATTGAATGTGGTAGATATTACCACCATATTTGTTGAATGAATGTTGTAGATTAATTTTTTTTTTGAGACAAAGTCTCTCTCTGTTGCCAGGCTGGAATGCAGTGGTGCAATCTCAGCTCACTGCAACCTCCGACTCCCTGGTTCAAGCAACTCTCCTGCCTCAAGCAACTCTCCTGCCTCAGCTTCCTGAGTAGCTGGAATTACAGGCACGCACCACCATGCCCAGCTAATTTTTGTATTTTTAGTAGAGATGGGGTTTCACCCTGTTGGCCAGGATGGTCTCGATCTCCTGACCTTGTGGTCCGCCTGCCTTGGCCTCCCAAAGTGCTGGAATTAGAGGCGTGAGCCACTGAATCCGGCCAGATTAAATTATTTTTTAAAAATTTTGATGGAGGGTCTCAGTCTGTTGCCCAGGCTGGAGTGCAGTGGTATGATCTTGGCCCACTACAGCCTGGACCTCCCGGGCTCAGGTGATCCTTTCACCTCAGCCTCCTGAGTAGCTGAGACCAGAGGCATGCATCACCATGCCCAGCTAATTTTTGTATTTTTAGTAGAAATGGGGTTTTGCCATGTTGTCTAGACTGGTCTTGAACTCCTGGACACAAGTGAATATCCCATCTTGGCCTTCCAAAGTACTAAGATTAAAGGTGTGAGCCACTGTGCCCAGACATGAATATGATTAAATTCTAATAATGGATTCATTCAGTAAACAAATTAATTCAAAACAAAAATAACCTTGAAGACCAAGACAATATTATTTTTCTTAGGTTCCCCAAAACCCATCCCAATGCCTGAGTACTTGAATATTTCTTGAATGAACAGGTGTATTATTTGCATTAAACAATGTACACTTAGGTTTACAGATATATCACATACACAAATTATTATAAGATACAATCATTTCTGATAGTTGTTATAAGAATGCACACATCTGTATCTAGGGTAATTCCTGGAGATGCTAACTGAAATGGGCTTTAAAGACTGATTAGATTTAGGTGGGAGAAAACAAATTACAAGTTTAAAGAAAACAAATAAAAAGTCAGAAGAAAGGAAGTTCAAAGTTAACATTTTTCCGTCTTTGTTTTCCAGGCCAAACTGAATTTATTGAAGTAGTTATTAATCTTTTTAAAAATTTTACAATAGAATTTGCCTAAAGTGAAATGTGCAGATCTTCAGTATATAATTTGTTAAGTTGCTAAATGCATACAGCCAGGTAAACCAGAACCAAATCAAAACATAGAACATTTCCATCACCTCCAAAAGTATATTCATGCACTCTTGCACTCAACCACCAACGACTTTCTGATTTTGATTGTTCTTGAAAACAGACTAATTTTGCCGGTTCTTGAAATTCATATACATAGAATAATAAATAAATTTTGTCCTTTTTCTTTTCAGCAAAATGTTTGAGATGCACCCACATTATTGAGTGTATCAGAAGTTTATTTTTTTTATTGATGAGAGCTATTCCACTGTAAGGCGCTATCAAAACTTGTTCAACCTTTACAGGCAATTGGGTTGTTTTCAATTTGAGAGTATTACTAATAGAGCTACTTACTATGAACTTTCTGGTACAAATATATTTTGGGACATATGTTTTCACTTCTCTTGGACAAATACCAAAGAGAAGAATTTCTGGTTCATATGGCAGATATACAGTTAAATTTGTAAATATCTGTAACAAAGTTTTTCCAAAATGGTTTTGCCATTTTATACTCCCACTAACATGTGAGTTTCAGTTACTATATTATCCTCACCATAAAATAATATCTTGGCAATTTTGGCATAGGAAATGATTTCTTAGGGAGGATACAAAAGTGCTACATAAAAGAAAAAAGTAGCTAAATTAAATCTCATTAATTTCTTTTAAAAGATTCATACTAAAAGACACTGTTAAGAAAGTCAGTTGATAAGCTGCAGAAACCTAGATAGCCTGTCAGTGTGTGCAGTGGAAAACAGGGCTAATTAACTATTAAGGTGCTTATCGAGTAGGAAGGATATATTCCTAGAAAGAGAACTCCTGAAAGAAAAGGTATCTATTCCTGGAAAATTAAATGTTCCTTTTCATTACAATGACAGTCATAAAAACTGTTGAGGTATGATACAGAAGCAAAAAGTAGAATGGTGGTTGCCAGGACCTGGGGAGAGAGGAAAATGGGGACTTACTATGCATTGGGTATAAAATAAATGGTAAGTATAGAAAATAATAAATAAAATAAATAAATAATAAATACATGCATGCTGAAAGAACAAATAAAAAGTGTTGATACCATAGTGAGTTGAGTAGATTACATAAAGTTTTCAAGGTAGCGATGGGAAATAAGTGTTTTCCACTGATACCGTATTTGAGTCTTCAGCAATTTCAGCTATAAGGTTGAGAGATTTAGGACTGCTTTTAAAAAATTCCTTCGGTTTATCACTATCAAATATTTGTATGTGTTATTTTAATCTGTCTCAACAATACTTCGATTTTTTTTTCAGATTTACATGTATCCATTTTTAAAATAAAGAAATTGAGATAGAGAAAATGGAGATATTTGTGGAAGTTCACAAACATCTCTCCTTCCTGTGAGAAGGGCTTTCTTCATTGCATGGAATAGCACACTGCCAGGCACAGCGGGCATGAAGCAACATCATATGAGAATGACTTCTGCTCAGTGAGCTGGTGAAACAAACAAGAGACTGAGATAATGAAGCAATACTTGGTGGTGATGGAGAAGAGAATAAGCAGAAAATAATCCATTCTGCATCCACCAATTCCAGTTGGAGTTACTCTTTTGATGGAGGCACTGAGAGATAACAAAATAAAAGTTGCTGTTAGTTAACATCTGTCAGGGTGACATGGAGTGGATAGTGTTTACAACCAAGTTCCTACTGATGGTGTCTAGTCTCCACATGGGTATTTTACTTTTGTCAAATTTTAATTCTTGAGTAGCAGCACTGTCTGTATCATACAATGTATAGCAGCTGTCACATCAATCAAAAAGCACAAAACAATAAAAAACTACTTGGATCTAGGAAATACTTTTTCTTTATTACATATGAGATCTTGGGCATTCTTTTTTTAAATTTAATCCTGGAATTTATAATTTATAAGATGCTGATAACAATATCTAAAATTACAGATTTGTTATAAGATGAATAATATGGTAGAATGCTAAAATGATACTTCTACAAAGGTAAAAGGTTACTAAAATCTCTCTTACTCTTTCCACACATATTTATGAGTTAAATGTGTTACCTTAAAGTTTTAAGGGGTATTTTACTAAGATTTTATTTTAATTATATCTTAAACAATTTTCTTACCTTTAAATAACCACTAGCACCTAAAAACAGAATCACATTATACGTGCTTTATATTTAATGTCACTTTTAAATAAATACATTTTTGAATGCTATAATAGAGAATATTGAGATTTGCATATTTTAACATATACTGTAGATAATTCATTCATGTGCCACAGTTCCATGCAGCTAATAATCTCTGTTTTACAGAAATAATTGTATAATTCAACAACACCATGTATATATTTTATTAAGGTGATATTTTGATATTTGACAAGAAGTTATGAGTCTATCATTATAAAGAAATAAGGGACCAGTTACATCAAATTACCTTGAAAGCTGAAATAATGAAATTTATTTCCTTCAGTGTAACATGAGGATCCTGATGCTATTGTCTGTTTTCAATAGTACATAATATAATGCAATGGGAGTCATTTTGCCACAGCAGTGTTAAAACCTGTGCCCTTCAGTAATGACAGTAAATGAACATGTGATTGAATAACCATTCTTCCTACACAACATGGTGTATAGAAAAATATTTAGTATTAGTCAGATGTCAAGGGAAACCTGTCTTGTTCTTTTAAAAATAATAACCTGGATATAAATTGTAAAGGGTTATTAGAAACAATCAACAAAATGAAACAACACCCTACAGACTGGGAATGAGCTGGAAGAATATAAAATCTAGTATTTCAGCCTATTGACATAGTAATACTAAAATGTATAACTGTTGAGCAGTGTTCAGGAGCAGCACAGTAACTTTTATGTAAAACTAAAAAGAAATTAATCTTTCTGGAGAATATATTTAAACTATGTTCCTCACACAATGTTGCAAACAAATAAGAAAGGATATGTATTGAAAATCACATGGACCTTAAATGCTGCTTCATTTATATGGTAACTCAGAGAGGTGAAACCAAGTGAAAAAGCACTTAGTCTCCACAGTCGCTTGTGCTCATCCAATAAAGCTGTGGATCCTACTTAAGAAGACTGTGCTTTCAGCAATAAAACCCCATTTCCACAACAAAAAAAGTTCAATCATTCCATCTTTTACAATTATGACATAAAATATTGCTGTATATGTCATAGGTTTAATATGAAATTAGTAATTCCACTCAGAAGAATTGTTTTATAATAACAAAAATGTGTTGAAAGAACAATTAGGTGAAATTTGGAAAACTAGAGAGATTTTTAGAAAGTGTATTGAAAGTATAACTGCGTAACATGTGATAGGATCTCTTCTTGTCTTCCCCAAACTTTAGTTAATATCTCCATTCCTCTTCAAAGTTTGATTTAAAAAGTTTATGTTGTCATACATTTTCATACACTGCCACATGTAAATTCACAAAGTCCAGAAAAGAATCTACCAAAGGCAATGCAAAATTAGTCATACAACATAATTATCTAAATGTTTCAATATGAGGAATTACTATTCAGTAGCATTTATTAAATAAATTGTAAATACCCAGTAGTTGTAAATTTTCTGACAATATTTCTTATCTATTTTAGGTAATTTAAAAATTAATGGTGACATAATAGCATAGTATTTAAGAACACAGACTTTATTTTATTTCTTTTTATTAACATATAATTGTACATATTTATGGGATATATATGGTATTTTGATACATGCATACAATGTTTAATGATAAAATTAGGTGATACAGTTTGGATGCATGTCCCCACCCAAATCTCATGGAAAATTGTATCCTTAATATTAGAGATGGGGCCAGTGGGAGGTGATGGGATCATGGGGTGGATTTCTCAGGAGTGGTTTAGTACTATCCCCTTGGTACTGTCCTCATGATCGTGAGTGAGTTCTTGTGAGACCTAGTCATTTAAAAGTGTATGGCATCTCCTCTATCTCTCTCTTGCTTCTGCTGTGGCCTTGTGACATACCATGATTGTAAGTTTACTGAGGCATTCCCAGAAGCCAAGCAGATGTTAGCATCATGCTTCCTGTACAGCTTGCAGAACTATGAGCCAATTAAATCTCTTTACTTTAGAAATTACTCAGTCTTAGGAATTTCTTTATAGCAATGTGAGAATGGACTATATCAGAGTAATTGGGATATTCACAACCTCAAACATTGATTATTTATTTTTGTTGAGAACATTTCAAATCTTCTCTTGTAGCTATTTTGAAATATACAATATACAATAAATTGACAACTATATTCACTCTACTAGTGGTATTGAACACTAGAACTTATTCCTTTTACATAACTGTATTTTGTACCCATTAACCAACTTTTCTTCTTTTCCCTTCCCCTTACCTTTCCCAGCCTCTGGTAACCACTATTCTACTCTCTACCTTCATGAGATTCTGTGCCTGCCCAGTGGTCTGTTGATTGAAAAGACCAAAACATTTTGGTGGGCTTATTTGAAGCACCAAACATATCGTTTCTTCAATCTCTCTCTCTCTCTCTCTCTCTCTCTCTCTCATACACACACACGCACACACACACACACACACACACACACAGAGTGACACACACTCTGCTACCAGCGGTAGTCACAGGAGATTGCTTTGGGTCATCATCTGATTTGAAGCACCAACCATATCGTTTCTTCAATCTGTCTCACACATGGGGCTGTGTAGGAGCCTGATGGGACCGGGGACATTAAGGACACACTATTGTATCAAACTGATTATCACGTGTACACACACAGACTTATTAAATTGTACTCAAAATGCTACCTCATAGCTCAACTGTCAATGTAATTCTTATATCCACACAAATTTTAACTCAATTTTATGTTGCTCTTTTGCAGAGCTGCCTTCTTCTCACCTCTGGGTTTTCCCTGTACCTGGGATAGGGGCTTCCTTATGAACTACATTATTTATGTTGTGCAGCTGGTTGAGAGAGTAGATCTCTTTGGTAAATCTATCCGTAGCAAAGTTCAGTACTTCACATTTGCATTTTTTCATTCTACAACCTGCAGGCTGCTATGATCTGTTTCCTCATTTCAAATTTCTTTATGTGACTTTAGCTTCAAATAAGATTTGCCTCCTTTGAAAATCATTGGTGAAGCAGGTATGAATCTTACTCCAAACCCCTCTGTGAGGAATAAACTGGACATTCTCAAGTGCTACCTAGTTTCTGTTTCTAAAGTCCATCCTGCTGAGTTTCCATCCTGGGAACGTAATCTCAGTGGTTTAAAGATTGTATTCACCTCTGCTGCCTGACCCTGCCTCATCCCCAAAAACCCTGTTCTGCACTTCATTTGAATCTGGCACAGTGCCAAGCTAGGGATGGATGCCCACTATGTTCTCTATTTTGACCTCTCAAGAGAGATTAAAGGACTTCCCTGAGTCACAGAGAGGTGAGATTGCAACTGGAAAAACCTGTATCTGAAGCCTCTGTATTTACCCACTTCTCTATAGTGTCTCTGTATCAGTTTGAACAAATGACTCTCCCATAACCTACCCCATTACCAAACAGGGTTGGGGTTTATCAGGTAGGTTAGCTAATGGCACAAAATGATGCTCCATGATCTTGGTATATCAGGATATTTTCCATTCAGGTTTCTTTTGAAGAAAGATCTGGACCATAGGGTAAACAGTAAGAGGAAACACAACCTCTCTTTTCGGCACTCTCTCTCTTTCCTTGAGTCCCAGTGCCAGATTGGTTCAGCACCAAGTGAAGTCATAATGACTCTGGTGACTCACAACTGCCCTCAGAACTTAGTGCCAACAGTCTGCAAGATTCTAGCGCTGGCCACCATCCCTGTCTTCCTTCTGGTTCAGTCCTGAATAAGGTGAGTGGAAGTTTCTGGGAGAGGAGGTAGGTATATCCTGTGGCGAAGTGCCATCTGTACCGCATGTCTCCTTCCTAGACAGAACCCTCAACTATCCTGACTTCAGAGCTTGTCCCTGGCAAAAATCCATTAAAATTTCTCCTTTCTGTAGATTAACAGTCCCCATTGCATCTTGCATTGTCCCCTGGGTAGCGATCAGCAATTTTGGCCACTATGTTCCAATTCAGGAATTAGTTCCAGGTCAAATTTCCTACTTGCTTCTCAATCTTGCATCCATCTTTGGTCATGACTTTGCAAGTACTCCTTCTATAATACACAGTTCATGTAAATGGAGTGTTTAGTTACAGAAACTGAACACTGCAATTAAACATTGCTGTGTCTGTCACACTTATCTAAACCCTCCCAAAGCTCAGTTCAGTGTAGCCCCTCCCAAAGTTCAGTGCAATGGAGCTTCACACCTTTATTCTGTGGACCTGGGATGCAGGTGGGCTTTTCATGCTCTGGAAAATCTTATGCTAAAACTGGACTAGTTCCTTGAGACATCAAGCCATATTCCCTTCCAAATCTCTGATCTAGAATAACTATATTGTTACCATTAAAATGTGACCCAGGTGGGTATTGTCTAGAGGCAGGACATGGAATTTCCAGGGTGTCAGAGGGACAATGGTGAGGACAGCGCTTTGTGTTTTTATAGTGTGGTTCTCATGAGGAACTAAAATGACTATTATGAGATGTGGCTTGCCTCCACACTGGCTGCCCACTCAGTCTTATGTAAGAACTGAGGAAATTGACAATCCTCTAAAGTGACCCAGGTCACACATTCCCTTTCTTGAGTGGCAGTGAAGGAAGGCTCAGTCCTTCAAGTTTTCTCCTAGCTCACATAGAACCATGTAAAGACCCTGAGGCCATGTTCAGTGTTCTAAACAATTTGGAGAAGGATGATAACTTACTGATGTATTTTATTAACAAAGAAAGTGGAAAACTGTCTCCTAAGGAGCTGACATCCCAGAAATCCAAGGCAATCACCTAGGAAATAAGCCAAGAAAGTCTGATTGATAAAAGTTAAATGCATAAAAACTTTGCATACTAGGTCAGGCACAGTGGCTCTCACCTATAATCCCAGGACTTTGGAAGGCTGAGGAGGGTGGATCACTTGAGCCCAGAAGTTAAAGACCAGTCTGGGCAACATAGGGAGACCCATCTCTACAGTACAAATAAATGAATACATAAATAAATTAAAAATTTGCACAGTCTTCCAATAAATAGGCAATATCATAGAAATAAGCTATTCTATTTACATTGGTGGCAAACATTATGAAACATCTAGAAAAATGATGAAGAAAAATATAACGAAAACACACATGCCACTTTTTATGAGACTTCAGTTTGAATATTCACATAATATTTTTAAATACTACATTTTTCTGAAAAGAAAGATCAGTTTTTGCAATGGCATCAATTCACCTCTAAATAAATCAGTAAATCCAATGCAATCCTGATAATAATTTATAGCAGAATTTTGAGTGTGTGTGTAACTGGAAGGCCAGATGAAATTATACTGCAAAAAAAATGTGAAGGATTGTGTAAGATTATCCAAGAGGGGAAGCTTGTCATTCTGGACTCAAAACTTACTCTGTAGTGTTAGCGAATGAAACAGGAATTGACAGAAATGTCCATGGGCCAACAAATAGATTCTAGAGATACACTTATGCATATGTGGAACTCAAAGAAATTATATACCTGGCATTTAAAAATCACAAGTTGCCACAAAGCTGACTTTTATGATCGTGTATATGTGTGTGTACATGCGTGTGTGTTAGGGAGAAGTGCAGAGGGGCTTCCGGGGCTACTTGATGCTTCTCCTTCAGGTAATTCTGGATTCCATCAACTTTCACAGGTCTCTCTGCTGTGCCGTCTTCCTGAAGCCATCTGTGGAGTCAAGCAGTCATGGCTCAGGGACACTCTGAAGCCAGTCCCAGCACATCTGCACCGAGCATTAAGAGGAAAGCGGACGAATACTTAAAACCCAGCCTGGCCTCTAAATCCGTGCTGAGCGTTTTACTCAGTAGACAGCTTGGGAATCACAGAAATGATGCGGATCTGACAGAGTGGCTGTGGACACTGACACAAGCTATACCAGGGAGGAGCTGGCCTTTGCCAACACACCCCACAACCGACCCACTGCTGCCCCCTGGGGAGGATGGAAAATCCAAGAAAACGGTGTGGATCAATAAATCCTTTCCCTGATGCAACTATTGTAAATGGAAGCTGTGTTCTCACTGCTTTTGGCTGGACATGGCCTTTGATCACCTGGTTTCTTGACTTCTTTTTTTTTTTACATATACTTTAAGTTCTGGTGTATATGTGCAGATCGTGCAGGATTGTTACATAAGTATACAAATGCCATGGTGGTTTGCTGCATGAATCACCCCGTCACCTACATTAGGTATTTCTCCCAATGTTATCCCTCCCCAATCCCCCCACCCCCTGCTAGCTCTCCCCTAGCGCCCCCCCACCACCCAACAGGCCCCAGTGTGTGATGTTCCCCTCCCTACCCCCTGCTGTCCTGCCCCTACTTCCCCTCAACAGACCCCAGTGTGTGATGCTCCCCTCCCTGTGTCCATGTGTTCTCGTTGTTCAACGCCCACTTATGAGTGAGAATCTGTGGTGTTTGGTTTTCTGTTCTTGTGTCGGTTTGCTGAGAATGATGGTTTCCAGACTCATCCATGTCCTTCTGACCACCAGTCTCTGTGTTACCCAAGGCCACAGCAGATGAACTCTAGCTACTATCCCTTAAGAAGGTGTTTACTAACGTTGTAGAGTCCGGGGCTGTTGGAGTCACGAGGGGCCCCGTTTAGAAAAGCTGGAAGGGCAGCTGAGTGGACACATGGAGAGGCCCTGCAGCCCTAAATTTCTAGGGAGATGGGGCTTTAAGGAGCCTACTTAGAGGTCTTGATTTGCCTCTCTTGAAGTTTGGGGGAGGGAGTGGGTAGAAGTTGAAATCAAATAAATTTAAAATGAGAGTGGCTTGCAGAGTGGGGAGGGAATTCTCCCAAGAGATATACTTCCTCTATTGAGAAAAAGAGAGAGGGAGCTAATGAGGTAACCAGAAATGCCCATGAAGTAAAGAATGGTCTTTCAAGTGTTGGTGCAAAATAACTTTGAGCCTACAATTCTACTCTAGCCAGACATTCAAGCGTGAGGGTAAATTAGCATACAAGGTGTTCAAGTGTGGGTTCCCTGGAAATAGACCCTGAGTCACACTTGGGAGTAGAAAGTGCTTAATTGGAAGGGAGTCCCTGATAGAACAGGTAAGGGTGTGGGAAGGTGAAACACACAAAGAATGCAGCCAATTTAAGTGGGAGGAATAAGCTAGCAGGTTTCCACTGTGGGCGATTGGAACTAATTCCCAGGGGGACCCTATGGGAGACTTTGTAGAACACACACCTCACATTCATCCCAAGTGCAGGATGAGAAGGCTTGCGGGTATTTAGCCACCAAACACCCAACCATACTTTTTAAGGTACTTCCCCTATGGGAGATATAAATCCCTGTCACCTTCAGTTGGCCTTGGGTGATATCCAGCATACTCCAAGTGTGAGACAAAAAGCCTCCAAGGCAGAGTCATGGCGATTGCCATAAGCAGCCCTGTAGCTGCAAAGGTGAGACCTAGCTCTGCAAGGCCAGAGTCAAAGTACATGTCAGTGTCAGAATGTTTTTGGCACTCTCTGTTCCCTGAATAGGTCAATACTCACCGTTTGTGAAAATTTTCATTCAACGGGAGTTACATTTCCTCTCTATAGTTAGCATGCTTTAAATGTTTTGCCAATTACCAATTTTAATTGAAAACTGGTTGCAGGACCTCTGTCCCAGAGAGTTGTGAGATGCGTGGTTAAGTTGTCAAAGGGACATTTGCATTGTAGGCATCAAAATCTTCCCCGAGAAAAAGAGAGCTGGATTTTTGTAGTGCGTCCTGCCTGCAGATGTGCCATGCTGGGTGTTGGGCACAGGTCTCGCCCTGGGAATTCATGGAGATCTTGGGCTGCATTTGTCAGGAACCCTATTCTTGCCATTCAGGCTAGAGGGGCCCAAGCTGCAGTGTCTCACCGGTTGCTGAGGGGTTCCTCAGCACGTGGAATACAAAGAACCTCCTCCTCTCCATGTCTCCCATAGCAGCTGGAACTTTATTCATGTTCCTATCAGTACCTTCTCTATGGAATGGGATGAGCTGCTGGTTAGTTTGCTCCCAGTCACCTATGCCCATCCAGGCCCACGCTCAGTGGACTGTCCGCATACTGGGTGCCCCTATCCCCAGGGATTCTTAGAAGTGCTGTTCTGGGTGATGACTCCATTTCAGCACTGACACAGCCACTGGCAGCTACAGATGGCCTTCTCAAGCTTGTGTTGGGAGTCTAGTAATGAATCCTGTTTATCACAGTTCAGATGGGACTCGCAATGCCCAGCACCAC
>CAUYLG010078896.1:0-44217 GCA_963573385.1 Cacajao melanocephalus | reverse complement strand
ACTTAGGTTTGTTATTTTAAAAAATGAGGCTGGGGGAAAAATGGGAGAGGAATGTTTATGCATTTTTTTTTTTTTTTTAGATGGAGTCTTTCTCTGTCACCCAGGCTGGAGTGCAGTGGTACAATCTTAGCTTACTGCAACCTCCACCTCCTGGGTTCAATCGATTCTCCTGCCTTAGCCTCCCAAGTAGCTGGGACTACAGGCACTCACCACCATGCCTGGCTTATTATTTATATTTTTAGTAGAGATGGGGTTTCACCGTGTTGACCAGGCTGGTCTCGAACTCCTGACCTCAGGTGATCCACCTGCCTCAGTCTCCCAAAGTGCTGGGATTACAGGCATGTGCCACGATGCCCAGCCTTAATGGGTATATTTTATAATGTTACGTGGAAAAATCTGTCAGATTTTAGTTAAATCTAACACTCATAATTAAATCTTATTTCATGCAAAAATTATACTGACTAGGTTCATCTATGATGTGGAATACTTTCTAATCTCTAAAAGTTAATTCTGTTTCCTGAAAATGTAACATCTTTCTTCAAGAAAGGGTAAGAGGTGGGGTCAAGGTTGATTATCCCTAATTGGTCATTCGGAAGTTACCATGAGCAATAGTCTCAATGCTGGCCGTAATTAGAATTATCTGAGGAGTTTTTAGATAGACCAGTGCCAGGGCCCTACCTCATACCAATTAAATTAGACTCTCTGGGCATGGACCCTGGGTATTAAATACCTTTTAGAAGTTCAAGACAATTGTATAGCCATGGTTAATAACCAGTATTCTAGAGCTTGAAGCATTGTGTTGTATTAAATGTCTTAATTTGGATTTTTTTTTTTTTAACCAGCAATGCTGAATTGTTTTTAATGTATTTTTTATTGTGGTTAAAGAAAACACGTAAGATAAAGTGCACCATGTTAACTATTTTTATGTTTAGTAATGTCAAATGTATTCACATTGTTGTAAACAGATTCCAGAACTCTATCTTGAACCCCAAGATGAAAACTGCACCCATTAAACAACTCCCCTTTTCCCTTACCCCTTAGCACCTGGTAACCACTATTCAATTTTTTGTTTCTATAACTTTGAGCACTTTAGATACCTTATATAAACAGTATCATACCATATTTGTCTCTGATTTATTTCACTTAGCATAATGTCCTCAAGATTCATCTGTGTTGTAGCGTGTGAAAGGATTTCCTTTTTAAGGCTGAGTAATAACTCCATTGTATGTTTATACTACATTTTGTTTATTCATTTATCTATCGTAGTTGGACACTGGATTGCTTCCAGCTCTTGGTTATTGTGAGTATTGCTGCTGTAAACATAGGAGTACAAACACCTCTTCAAGACCTGCTTTCGGTTTGGGTTTATACCCACGAGTGGAATAGCTGGATCATGTGGTAGCTATATTTTAAAGTTTGTGAGGAGCTTCTATACTGTTTTCTGTAGAGGTTACATCATTTTACAGTCCTAACAGTATTGCACAAAGATTCCAGTTAATCCACATCCGCACCAACACTTGTTTTCTGTTTTTTTCGTCGTAGTCATCCTAATGGTTCTGAGGTGATATCTGTAGGTTTTCATTTGCAGTTCTATGTTGATTTGCGATGTTTCATATGCTTGTTGACTATTTGTGTGTTATCTTTTGAGAAATATCTATTCAAGTTAATTAGTCCATATTTTAATTGGATTGTTTGGCTTTTGGTTGTTGAATTGTAGTTTTTTTAAACGTATTCTTGATATTAATCCCTTATCATATGATTTGCAGATATTTTCTCTCATTCCTTTTCACTCTGTTAAGTTTTACTCTGTTGATTGTGTCCCTTTACCCAAAAGTTTTTAAGTGTGATATAGTTTCATTTTTGCTTTTGTTGCCTATGATATGTTTGGTGTCATAGCCAAAAAATAATTGCCAATCCACTGTCATAAAGCTTTTTCTTTATGGTTTCTTCTAGGAGTTCTTTAGTTCTGAATTTTCCATTTAGGTCTTTAATCCATTTTGAGTTAATGTTTACATATGGTGTAGCGATAGGGTCCAGCGTCATTCTTTTGCATTTAGGTATCTAATTTTTCCAGTCTCTTTGCTGAATAGACTGTTCTTTCCCATCATCTTGGCACTGTTGTCAAAGATCATTTGACCATATATGATAGGGTTTATTTCTGGACTCCTTTGTATTGCGTTGGTCCACATGTCTGTCTTTATGCCAGTATCATAGTGTTTGATTACTTGAGCTCTGTAATACATCTTGAATCAGGAAGTGTGAGACCTTCACCTTTGCTGTTCTTTGTCAGTTATTTTGGCTTAAAGATTCTATATGAATTTTAGGATGCATGTTTTTAGTTCTACAAAAACATGCCATTGAGATTTTCATAGAGATTGTGTTAAGTCTATAGATTGCTTTGCCTAATATGGACATCTTAATATTAAGTCTTATCATCCATGAAAACTGGATGCCTTTCTAGTTATTTATGACTTATTTTATTTCTTTTAGCAATGTTCTATAATCTTTAGTCTACAAGTCTTTCATCTCCTCCTTGGTTAGCTTTGTTCCTATTTTACTGTTTTTGTTGCAATTGTAAATGGAATTATTTTCTTAATTTCCTTTTTGAATTGTTCATCATTAATGTATAGATTCAACTCATACTTATGTGTGGATTTTTATATCTTTCAACTTTGCCAGATTTGTTTATTAGTTGCAGTAGATTTTTTGTTTTGTTTTTGTTTTCTTTGAGATGGAGTCTCACTCTGTTGCCAGACTGGAGTGCAGTGGCTCGATCTCTGCTCACTGAAACCTCTGCCTCCCAGGTTCAAGTGATTCTCCTGCCTCAGCCTCCCGGGTAGCTGGGATTATAGGTGCATGCCACCACGCCCAGCTAATTTTTGTATTTTTAGTAGAGACGGGGTTTCACCCATGCTGGCCAGGATGCTCTCGATCTCTTGACATCATGAGCTGCCCTCCTTAGCCTCCCAAAGTGCTGAGATTACAGGCGTGAGCCACCACGCCCAGCCGCAGTGTTTTTTTAATGTGATGTTTAGGGCTTTCTTACATACAAGATCATCTGCTAACAGATATTTTACTTCTTTTCAATCTTGATGTCTCTTATTTTTCTTGCCTAATTGCTGAATTGTGTCTAAGAGAGAATACAAATTAAATATTTTTAGAAGAGATAAGTGATGCAAATCCATGTAGGCCAGGATGAGAATTTTGGAATTTACCCTTTGAAAGCAAGGGAAAGCCACTAGGAGGTTTTAAACAGGGGGAAGACAATCAGCTGTGTGCTTTAAAGTCATACCAGCAGCACCCTGGATCCTAGTGAAGTGATGGAGGTGGTAAGAGTAGATAGAGAAGACTAGCAGATTGTAGGAAATAGTCTGATTAGTGATTTGGACTGGGGTTGGGTTGGGGGAACATTGTGGAAGTGGAGATGGAGAAAAGTTAATGGAATTGAGTGTTTAGGCATTAGAAGTGACATTATTAAATGATTGATGTCTGGGTGAAAAGGAAGTAGGAGAGAACATTTTTAAGGCAGACTTTTAAGTTTCTGCCTTGAAAACAACTGAGTAGATGGAAGTGTGGAGTTGACACGCATTGTGGTGTAGAGATTTTGTATGCCAAGTTTGAGATGCTTTTGAATCAGCTGGTAAAAGATGCTGCAAAGGAAATCATGTGCAAATCTGGGCATGAGAATAGGAACCCAGTAAATGAGTTGACCCCACTTTAGTGTGGGAATCTAGGACCTAGTGTAACTTGTGGTTCATAGTACACAGTTAATACTTAATGTAATTATTTATCACAGAAAATCAACTCATTTTATATTCAGTTATCTTTAATTTAGGAATAGTTTCTTTTTAATATTACGAAAGTGACATAGGAAGAAGGCTCTTTTACATTTTTAATTGAATTGGTTAAATATCATTTATTTATATTGCCATGTGAAGTAGCCTTATCTGTGTCATATAGCTCTCTTGATACACCCAAATATAGTAAGGCCTGCTTTTCTGTTGAAGTCTATAACTATAGAGAAAACAGAAAAAGGCGACACATGAGTAAAATTACAAATATTTTATACTTCTGTGGGATGAGAGTGGGAAAAGCAGGCTAGGGAGTGAAATTTGGTATGTCTAGCTACTCAAAGATAAGTCTGAGAAGCATGAAAACAATCTTTGTTGCAATATTATAACTTTATAAGGAAAACCATCTTAGATTGTAGAGAAATAGAGAAGGATGCAGAGAAGTGGGGGGAAAAAAGTAGTGAAGTAGTAGAGCAAGAGAAGTGAACTTTCAGTAGGACTGAATTGAGTGTAATCCATTTTTGATCCATTTGAATCATGATCTTCAGAATATGTAATTATCTTCCTTTAAACACTAATGCTACTTTAAAGGTTTTTACTGCTATAAGGTGCCATTCTAATTAGAAGTAGACCCAGTAGTCAAATAGAAAAAAACCCTTTTTTTCTTGTCACACACTGTATAAAGCTAGAAGTCAGAAGACTCATTCTACTCCCAGTTACGTCGTTAACTGGCTTTATGTCCCTAGGAAGTCAGTTGCCTTCTGTGAGCCTCAGTTTACTCATCTGCCAAATGATGGAACAGACAAAATGATCTATAAATTTCCTTCTACTCAAATATTCTGTCTATTTTTTGAAATACATTTTGCCCTAAGTATGGCAATGGTTTCCCATCTAAAAGACAAAAGCCTATGATTTTGAAATGTACAATATTAATATTTTTCTACATTGATTTAATGCAGAAATTACACAATTTGTCATTCTAACTTAAATGCTGCTATTTGAGAATGTAGGGCCTATTTGAGATTGGAACCATCAGTTTTGTTAAATACTTGCCACCTTTAAATTATTTCTTCACCATGATCTTTTAGAGTCTGTTGATTATGACTTTTTGTGAGAATATTTGAAATAATTCCCAGACTTTGTATCTCTAGAGTTTCCTTTGGAGAAAATTATTGAATTAGGAAACTAAAGCGCTATTAGCCAGAATAACTTTATTATAACCTTTTTAAAAATCTTATATTTAAAATGTTTTGCTTTGGCAATGAACTAAACTGTAATTGCAATATAATTGTCCTAGTAGGATCATGCAATATTAAAAAAGAAAAGTAATGCCCTTTGTCTCATAAAGACAGATAGTCAGAGGCACCAGAAATACATGCTTTATTTGTCTGTGCTTATGCTTTATGCCTTTTGATTTACTCTAATGTAAACAATAGAGAGTAGCAGGTAAAAAGGTCTAGACTTCAAGAAAAGGATTCAATTTGAGATCTTGTATATATTGCTTATATGTTTATGGTTTTAATACCGAGGAGTCATGATTATAGCATTTTATAGAAGAATCTTTTCATAGTAGAGTACAGTTAGATCTATAAATCAAAGTACTAGAGGGAAACAATATTTCAAGAAGTAAAGAACATCTCTCATTTTCCATCTTCTAACCTGCAAATTACTTATCAGACGTATCTTTCAGTTTGTTCACAAGTAGAGAAGATAATGTGTTTTATTTGTAGGGCATTTTAAATTTTATACTAAAAGCCTTCCCAAGGTTTCAGGCTAGCCATCATCAAATAAATTTTTAAACATGATTTCTATTCTGGTAAAGAACACTTAGGGAAAAATTTAAACTTGTACTTTTTAAAATTTAAATTCTTCTTCGTAAATACAAAAAATAAAAATTCTTATTTGTAGATGACCAAGCACTAGGAAAGTTAGAGGTTTGAACAAAGTGGAAATGTATTATGCATAAGTGATTGTTTTGAGTTTATTCATTGATGTTTTAAAAGTAACAACACAAAACCCACAGAATTTTTATCCATTGGCAAACTTTTCTTCCATCTTATTTATTTTTCTATAGACATTTTTATTCATTCTAAAACATCTGTTTTTAAAAGTTAGATTTCAGCTTTGTAAAATGAAAAATACACCGTCAATATTGAACAAAATATTAGTTGAGTCTCTTCTTCTAGAATGACCCAATAGCTTTTTGTTGTTACTCATCATGTAAGGTTGTAATGCCCTAGGATTACAGATTTTAGGGATGCTAAGTGCTGATGTTGAAGAATAACTGCTGTAGGAAAAAAAATAAGTGTAATTTTAATAACATTTAATAATCATTCTAAATGGTATCTTAGGTAAGGGATGAAAGTACTTAATGTGACTTTTAAAAGTTAGCAATATAATCTCTTGTTGCTTATAAGGTCTTTTGTGATAGCCTTGCTAGCAATAATAGAAAATGGAGGAAAAAATGAAAAAAAGAAACATTTTAGTTCCTATGTTTAAAAAATATTTCTTACAAGTATTTGTATTGCAAATGAATTATTACCAAATGTTAATAATCTATTATGTCTTGTTTTTTAAAGTGAATGAATTTTTAGCTTTTGAGGGTCCCATCTTGTTGGATATGAGAATTAAACATCTAATCAAAACTAATCAGTTAAGCCAAGCAACTGCTCTAGCAAAGCTGTGTTCTGACCATCCAGAGATTGGTACAAAAGGTAGTTTTAAACAAACGTACCTTGTCTGCCTTTGTACGTCATCACCAAATGAAAAGTTAATCGAAGAGGTGAGTATGTTTTCTTTCATTAGTAATTATTTTTTAAAGTTGAGAAATTAATTTTTAATTAGATTAGAATGTCTTTGATTTTCTTGTCTCTTAGATAGTGAAGAGATCATTGTTGACAATCTTATATTTTTGGTATGTTCTTGGGTGGTGACACCTTGATTCTAAGCAGCTTTTAGAATTATATGTAAACTGTGATTGCACCTAATTTCTGTTTTAAATAATATACATCTTTTAAATGCTTTGGCTAAATCATGGGAAAGTCAGTGGTGGCTTAACAGTTTAGTAGAATATCTATATTTGTCAGCTTTGGGCCTTCAGTCTTCTCTGACATCAAGATACTTGCAGATCTTTTAAACTGACTAATTTAAGTAACTTTATAGAATTTTTATGACTTATCTCTGGGAATACTTTGAGATAAGTTATATAAATTATATATAGAATATATATGCACATATACACTATATAATTTCATATAGATTATAATTTTTGAGTACATATTTATTTGCATATTTAATGTAAAACTTTCTTTTCTCTCTGAGACATTCTGTTTTCACTTCTAGTTTGGTATAAAGCATAGTATTCATGTATTTGTATGTTTTACGACTATAAAATTCTGAGAGTGGAATCATGATCCAAATGGGAATTTTGCATTTTGGGGGACTTACAATTCCAAAAGGAAGTTGGAAACAGGGTAGGAGAATTAAAAGTTGTTGATCAAGAAACAGGGCATGTATATTTAAAGAATTTAGATAAAACTATAGTAGATTGGCCAGGCATGGTGGCTCACGCCTGTAATCCCAGCACTATGGGAGGCCGAGGCAGGTAGATCACGAGTCCCGGAGTTTAAGACCAGCCTAGCCAACATAGTGAAACCCTATCTCTAGTAAAAATATAAAAAATTAGCTGAGCATGGTGGCAGATGCCTGTAATCCCAGCTACTTGGGAGGCTGAGGCAGGAGAATCGCTTGAACCTGGTAGGTGGAGGTTGCAGTGAACCAGATCGAGCCACTACTCCAGTCCAGGCGAGAGTGCAAGACTCCATCTCGGAAAAAAAAAGAAAAACCTCTATTAGATTGGTCAGTGTTCATTGGGCAGGTGTCTTAACACCTCTAATATACCTACCGTTTGACTCCAGAGCAATAGAGAGAAAAACAAAGGGATTGTAGGAAAAACATAAGGATATGTTAAGTGAAAAGTTGAGGTACAAGACAGAGAAGTCAACTAATAGTGCATGCATGATCCTCTTAGATGGAGAGGTATTGTCATCAGTTTCAAAGCATAGTAGCCTCATACAGAAAACTGAATGCCACATGAGGTTTGTAATGATGATTGTGTGATGTTTTTTCTTGAGAACAGACAAGTAGGGAGGCAAGTGGTAAGGCTTGGACCAAGATTAGAAATAAACCTGTTGAGTTTCTTATGTGAGGATATTGAGGGCACTGGGAAGAGTAATGTCATCGAGTTTCTAGGCTAGATGGAGTAGAACCATGATCTGTAGCCTAGGATATTATATAACCATTAGTTTGACTTTGTCTAGTCTATACATTTTTTTCATTACTATTTCTTTTGTTACAGGTAGTTGGCCTTTTCATTGCTATTGTATATGAGAGTAAAACAGAAGGACTGACATTTTCTTATTAGTTGAAAATAACATCTAGATAAGTTAATTTGCAGATGTTTAAAATTTCTTGAAATCGCCTTTGACATGTGTAGCATTTTAAAAAAAATCATTAGTTATTGTGCTGCTACATCTCAGATATTTTTCAGTGCCACTAAAGCTTTCATTATCAGTTCTGTCCCTGCCTTTAAGGTACATTTGCGTTTCTTTCCCCTTTCACAGATGTATATTAAGTGAATGATTTTTTTCTATATATGCATTTGGGGGGTTGGAGGGAGGTGGGGTTTAAAAGTGAATAAGG
Source organism: Cacajao melanocephalus (assembly GCA_963573385.1). Classification (NCBI taxonomy): domain Eukaryota; kingdom Metazoa; phylum Chordata; class Mammalia; order Primates; family Pitheciidae; genus Cacajao; species Cacajao melanocephalus. Next base: position 35,725 of record CAUYLG010078896.1, on the reverse strand, counting down.
CATAGGCCCTTAACTATAGGAAGCATATCTTCTAGTAGGAAATTGACTGTCTAAACATAGAGTTGTTGGGTTAGCTTTAAAGTTGAAAACTGTGAATTTGTGTCTCAAGTAAAAATCCAGTAAAAAAAAAATGTGTGTTTCTAGCTCTCTGAATAATCCAGTCTTGCAGTACTGAGCCTAAGTTCCTTCTTGGTTTGATGATCCAGAGTTAAGTAACAGCAGTCCAGCATGCTCTGGGAGATGATCAGGAACATTCTCTGTGAAGAGCCTGGGTACCTCTAATGTCATATGGAATTATTTCCCTCCCACTTCTCATGTTAAGCAGGTAGAATTAAAAATTTCATGTTCATAAGCAGGGTTCACTAAGGTCTGTCTACTCCATCCCAGGAAAATAAAACTAGATCATACAGTACAGAACAGTACGGATAGATGTAAGTCTACGCACACATAGTACTACATGTAGGTAGTAACATCGCTTTGTCAAAAGTCCCTTGTTACAAAGTAACAACATTACTTTGTTAAAAGTCCTTTTTTGCTTAGAGATCTGATTGCTCTTTTATGTTCCTATTATGAACACATTAGAAACTTGTTCATTGCTCCATGTGAGGTGAGTGAGTTAAGATTTAGTCCCCAACTCAGAGACATTGCCCCATTTAGAAGGGGTGTGCACTGTGTGCTCTCTCTCTCTCTTGCCCACCCTACTCTTTGTCCACTTCATTGTTGTACGTTACTTGCCTGGTTCTTAGAAGTATTTGAGGTTTTGTTTTGTTTATGTGTTCCTTAGAGGATAGTGGGAATAGACTTTTGTTAGGAGTCAGCAGTGGCCTGGATTGGTGGTGATCTTTCTGAGGAAATCTTTGTCCAAGTGAGGCAGGGGATTGACTGTTTCCCAGGACCCTTTGGACCTTTTCAGTGTGATAGAAATAGCAGCTGGTTGGTACCCCATAAGTTTTTTTTTAAAAAAAAGAAAAGAAATAGCAACGAGTCTTGGTAGATGGCAGAGGAATGGGGTTGGGACAGATGAATGTTTATCTGGCTTTTCTGGAAGGAATGAACTTTGGCCTGGATTCTTGTATGGTAGTAAAAAGTTAGCAGAGTTTAGATCCATTATTTCTGTTGGTTTTGTCATTAAAATAAATATAGAAGTTTAAAACCTAAAACTTTCTATCTTCTCTCTCTATGACTATCCCATTTCCCCATTTAACACTCCACTAGGTAATTATTAAGATTGAAATTTGATATGTAATCTTTCTGACATTTTTCTATGCACATACGTACATTTTTAATACTTAAAACCACATACACACTTCCTGGTTGCCAGTCACTTTTCCCCCTGTTATTGTGGACATGTTTCCATATCATTCCATGTAGATCAGCCTTGTTCTTTCTCGTGGCTTCATAATTCCGTAGCATGGATTTGTAATATCTTTAACCAGATTGGTGGACACTTACATTGTTGCCTTAAAATACCTCCTTGCATCCTTGTGGGGAGTATACTGGTAGGGTAAATTTCTGGAAGTGAAACTGCTGGATCAAAGAACCTATACATTTTAAATTGGTAGATTCAAACTATCCTCCAGAAAAGATTATGGCAATTTATGTTTCCAAAAACTATGTGAAATATCTTCTTTCCTAACACTAGAGATTATTAGTTTTTTAAACATTTGCTATCCCGAGAGTTAATTTTGATTAACTCTTGATTTTACATTTTCTTAGTTATGACAGGTTTAACATTTATTTTCTATATGGAAAGCAGTATTATTTTGATACGCAAATCAGTTATTTTTTAACTTTTGTTTTGTTGTTTTTGAAACAGAGTCTTGCTTTGTAGCCCAGGCTTGAGTGCAGTGACGTGCTCTCAGCTCACGGCAACCTCTGCCTCCTGGGTTCAATTAATTCTACCTCAGTCTCCCAAGTAGCTGGGACTATAGGCACACGCTACCATGCCACACTACCATGGCTAATTTTTTGTATTTTTGTAGAGACAGGGTTTTTCACCTTGTTGCCCAGGCTGGTCTTGAATTCCTGAGCTCAGGCAGTCTGCCCACCTCAGCCTCCCAAAGTGCTAAGGATTACACGTGAACCACTGCACCCGACCGAAAACTTTTTGAAGTGTGATTACAGCCAATACATTTTTAAAGTACACTTTGTAAATTCATATAAAATATTGATAGTGTTCTCTATTTTTTGAATACTTGGCGTAAAGAGCCATGTTAAAACATTATTATTTACATTTTTGAAATAATTGTTATGCTTTACAAAGGGATTTTATTCAGCACAGTGTGTTTTTACAAACATCATTCTAATTGGTTTAAAATACTTTATTAAGAGTTGTAAATTTTCTGGCATTTAAATTTTTTGCTCATTTGTTGAAGAAATAGAGAATATAGTCCCTATATAGGTAATATATTGGTAATCTCTGAATTTTGCTGCTTTGGATTTTTAAATAATTCTTGTTCATTGCTGGCTGTGTCTCACTTTTCATAACTTTAATTCAGTAATTTACTAGTTTATATATGACTGATTCCTATGTTCCATTGAATGTCATATTTTTTCAAGACAGCCATCTAGTGGCAAATCAGAGAAATGAAGGATCCCAAGTACACCATAAAAATGGTTTCATTAGTATGCCTATGAAAAATGAAGTTTTCTGTATTTCTGAATATAGCAGATGTTTCCATTGGTATGTTGTGTGTATATGAAAAAATACACATAGGCAGTCATGTATTTATATTTTTAAATATTAAGAGTAGGCTGGCCAGGTGCAATGGCTCACACCTGTAATCCCAGCACTTTGGGAGGCTGAGGCAGGTTTATAACCTGAGGTCAGGAGTTCAAGACCAGCCTGGGCAACATAATGAAACCCATCTCTACAAAATACAAAAATTAACCAGGTGTGGTGCCTTGTGCCTGTGATCCCAGCTACTCTGGAGGCTGAGGCACGAGAATTGCTTCAACCTAGGAGGCGGAGGTTGCATTGAGCCAAGATCACACCATTGTACTCCATCCGGCCTAGGTGACAGAGCAAGTCTCTGTCTAAAAAAAAAAAAAAAAGAGTAAGCTAATGACAGTAATAACATTGGGCAAATAAATTTCTTTCCGTATACATGATATATAAATTTGGTACCGTAAGAGCAATCAGCAGGAGTGGCTTAGGTTTGACTGATTTTCTTGAGACAGAGTTTTGCTCTTGTTGCCCAGGCTGGAGTGCAGTGGCACAATCTCAGCATGCTGCAACCTCCACCTCGCAGGTTCAAGCAGTTCTCCTGCTTCAGCCTCCCAGGTAGCTGGGATTACAGGTGCCTGCCACCACACCTGGCTAATTATGTATTTTTAGTAGAGACAGGATTTCACTGTGTTGGTCAGGCTGGTCTCGAACTCCTGACCTCAGGTGATCCACCCCCTTGGCCTCCCAAAGTTCTGGGTTTTCACATGTGAGCCACCACACCTGGCCCAAGAATGGCTTAGGTTTTAGAAGAACAACAAAAATGGTAAGATTCAAAATAAATCAGACTTTCAAGAAATAAGGATTTTTATTAAACCTGAACAAATAAAAAATCTGTATTTGACAGCATATAAATACATGGCCTTAGTATGCTTGTGCACGTGGAATTCTGGAAAGAGCACAGACTATGAAGCTAAACTTAGGTTGACATCTTGACTTTGCCACTAAGTGTGTAACTTTGAACAATCAACTTAATCTCTTAGGACTTCTTTTTTTAAAAGAAGTAGCATCTACCAGGCAAGCTGTTTGTTTGCAAACAATGCAGTTTGTCTGCATGAGTTTGACAGGGTAATTGTTTAAAATTAATATAACTTTGATTAAAATATATTGTGATGAAGTGGAAAGAGTTTGGATTTTTTTTTTTTTTTTTTTTTTTTTTTTTTTTGACCAGGTCTTTCTAGGTCACCCAGGCATGACTGCAGGGGGGCAATCATGGCGCACTGCTGCCACCTCCGCCTCCTATGTTTAACCAATATCCCCACCTCAGCTTCCCAAGTAGCTGGGACTGCAGGCACACACCACCATTTCCAGCTAGTTTTTGTATTTTTTAGTGTAGCTGGGGTTTCACCATATTGGCCAGGCTAGTCTCGAACTCTTGACCTCAGATGATCACCTGCCTTGGCCTCCTAAAGTGTTGGGGTTACAGGCGTGAGCCACTGCACCCAGCCAGAGCTTGGATCTTTGATGTCAGCTAGACATGATTTGATTTGTGGCTTGACCACTTAACTAGCACATTTATCATGCAGATGGTCTCCCAGTTTATGATGATTCAACTTACTATTTTTCAGCTCTATAATGGTGTGAAAGTGATACACATTCAGTAGGTTTCTGGACATATGATGAGGTTACTTCTGGATAAACTTAACTCTGAATTGAAAATATCTAAAGTCAAAAATACATTTTCAACTTACATTGTTTTCAACTTAGGATGGGTTTATTGGGATGTAGCCCCATCATAAGTCACAGAGCATCTGTATATAAAATGTTAGTGATAATACCACCTAGTGGGAAAGTTATGATTAAATAATAATATATATAAAATGTCTGAAATGTGTTTATTGTAGATATTTTTAAATCTTTATGAATATATATCCTTCAGTCCTTTTTTTATTTGCTTTAATGAAGTTGCTTATAAAGATATTTTTTAAAAAGAGGCAAACAGAGGAGCAGTGGAAAGAACACTGTACCAGGTAGTACATGACTAGGTTTCAGTTTTAACTCTTCCACTAACTTCATAATTCCTTTAGGAAATAATTTATGTTGAACACCTGATGTTTTTTTTTCCCCCTTATCTTCATGTTTTCTAAGAAGGCCCAATTTAATATGTAGAATAGAACCTGTGAATCTATTGCCCCTCAGCATTTATCCTCATTATTAAAGTTTGACCTCAAGAGTACCCCCATTCCCCGTTTACATATATGTTGAATCCTAAACACATTACATTTTACATATATGCACACTTTTGCTTACTCAATATTTTATGAAAGAGAAAATCAACTAGGAGAGGCATAGTTCCCCTCTGTGATTCACGAGCGCTAATGGCCTGTGTTTTGTCTTCAGTTCTTTTTGCCATCTGTCAATTGTGCCATGTTGGATTTAATCTTTCTATTCTGTGGAACACTGGTAATTTGTGATTGTATGCTGTTTGTCACATCCCTTGTCTTATAGCAGATGCTTATAGCAATCACAGGTAAAGTCTATTCGTTTTATATAGTACATCATTGTAATGAGGTAATAAAATTTTAATTTAAAAAAATATAGATTTAAGTGCATCATTAAATGAAGCAAGTTGCCTTCATCTAGGTTATACATATACATGCATGACTGTTGGCAAGCTTTGAGATGGAGTAAATTTGTATGAAAAGAAAAATAGTGAAGATTTATAGAAAATTGAGGTGAGCTTATTTTAAAAGTGGTACAGTTACATAAAATGCTTTTTATTATATTTTTTCCCTCATGAATAGATGCATAGTTTATTAGTCTATATCCATTGTACCTCTCTGTGTCTCTCTGTTGATTCTAATGCTTATTTAAATCAGTGGATTGGGGGAAAATAAAAGTACTGCAGTTTTTTTAAATTATTATTATCAGATCTAATTTAGTGGGTAGAGAGCGCTTATAGTTATCATCAGTTACATATAAATGCTTTTAAATTCTTAAATAGTTGGTTATCTGGTGTTTCTTAATATTCTCAGAATTACTATTTAAATTTCTACTGGCTATAAAGAAAGGTTTTTTTTTAAAAAAACTGCATCCAGTCTCTGTCCCAATAATGACCAATTATGACTGACTCGATAGTGTATGAATTAATGATATTTTATTCATGAAAATGATCTGTAAATATCTAATGAAAAAACTAAAGGTATATTGCTGTATATCCTAAAATAAAACCATTTTGTAGCATATTTCTATTGGCTTTTTCTTTAGATTTCAGAAGTTGATTGCAAAGATGCACTGGAAATGATCTGTAACTTAGAATCTGAGGGTGATGAAAAAAGTGCTCTTGTCTTATGTACTGCATTTTTGTCACGTCAGCTCCAACAAGGAGATATGTACTGTGCTTGGTGAGTTGATTTTCTTTTTTAAAGAAATATTTGTTAAATAAGAATGCAAAACAGGCTGCGGGAATTTAGATAGCTGAGGAACATAGTTTAAAGTCTTTTTAAGACAAAAGGCTTATATCAGATATTACATGTTGTGTGCAAACTGATTATCAAGTAGTTGTTATAACTTTAAAAACTTTTTGTATTAAAGGCCTCACAATTCCTTAACATACATAGCAGTAATTGTCTTTGGTCAGGAAATTTTTAAGTGTTAGAAAGTGAAAGAAAGATTTGTTTTGTCTAATGCCACCATAATATTTTTTTTATTTATGTAAGGAACCTACATTTTTTGTATGGTACATTTTCAAGTGGGCAGAGCATGTTATATGTAATCCTTTGGGAGGCTACAGGAAACAGAAATGTTGGTTTCAGTTAATGCCAACACTTAAGATCAGCTGCCTTAAATTAGCTTTAGCTAACACTGACAATTTATCTGGTCAGTCAACAGCACTATTAGTCTTCAGCGTTGTATTGATGTTATGGGAACACATAAGAAAATTTGGTTATTATAGAATTCCAACATTTAAAAATATTTACCAAATGACATCATGCAAATGAATAATAGAACAGTCAAGATAAATCAATGGTTGTGTAATCAAAAAAGATTGAAGCTTATAAAGGATTTCTGAGCGTTGAGGCTTGTTATGAAGGAAAAATAGTATATGCAATACAGAGAAGATTGATGTGAAAGGCAGAAAGATTCTGAAGGGAGAATAAGGTGTGTTTATCGAGGACAAGTATATAATAGGTTTTCTAGTTATAATAGCATGAAAATCAGTGGTGACTAAGAAATTAATGTGTTACATTGGTTTTTACAAAGTCATCAAAATCTGAGTTTCATAAACTCTTGAATAGAAGGGCAACATAGATGTTTATGTTCAAGAAACACTGTTTAAGATAAGCAGCTGTGAGTTAATTGATGACTCAATAATGAGGGCAGAGTTAGGCAAGGAAGTAGCAGTACTGAATTGAGACAGAAAATCAACTGGAAAGCCAGTAAACAGTCCAGCTGGGAAGTTATAAAGGCTACCTACTTTATTGACATGCGATCAAGCGAAACAAATGTAGAAGAAAGCAGTATTCGGGATGGTACAAAGCAGAGGCTGATAGAGTCAGGAATAATGATGCCTTAAATTAGAAAGGTGGTGAACTGGGAAGAACGGCAATCATCTTTTTTCATGCGTTAAGCTTCAAAGTGGAGAAGTCTTATATAAAGAACTAGAGAGGTGAATGTGGTCAAGACTGAAGAAACAGATTTTAAAGTCCTCAGTATAGAACTTAAAATCCGGTAAATGAGTAAGTTATTCAAGTAGGTAATGAAAAGGACATAGTTGCTAGGAGTAGAAACTGAAGAAATACTAATAGGAAAGGACCGTATGAAGAATACTTGGTGAAAAAATTTGAAGCAAGGAAGATTTTTGTGGAAGTTTTTCATGGAACACAAGAGAAATAGGATGGTAAGAAAGGAAAATTCATCACTTCAGTAGGATTACTTTCTATGAAATATACATTGTTACTGCATTTTGAATTTTTTTTTCAGAGTTGATTTCATTGTTTCATTACTGTGGCACAGATTAGTTTCTTCTGGTTTTTTTGTCGTCATTTGTTCTTATATTCATCTAATTTAAATTTGTTAGAAGATAAAAGAGCAATGCTTTTTAAAAATCATTATGTCATTGATATGCTTTATATATATGTATGTACACACACACATCTTGAGCTTTCTTATTACATAAAGTTGACGTGTGGTTCAAAGCTGTCATTTGTATAACTTGTTTAAATCTTAGATGCTGGCCAGGTGCTTTGGCTCACTCCTGTAATCCCAGCACTTTGGGAGGCCAAGGTGGGCAGATCACCTGAGGTCGGGAGTTCGAGACCAGCCTGGTCAACATGGTGAAACCCCATCTTTACTAAAAATACAAAAATTAGCCAGGCATGTTGTTGCACACCTATAATCCCAGCTACTGGGGAGGCTGAGGCACAAGAATCGCTTGAACTCAGGAGGCGGAGGTTGCAGTGAGCCAAGATCACGCCACTGCACTCCAGCCTGGGCAAGAGTGAGACTCTGTCTCAGAAAAAATAAAAAGTGTTAGATGCTTTCCTAGTAAAAGGTGGTGCTTCTCTGGGACTGAAAAATATTAATCAATAAAATGATAAATCATATCCTGGTTTTATTTGGTATTTAGAAAATTGGGATCTGTTTTCTTGCATTTAAACTTAAGTGCGCACATAGGATTGGAATATAAAACCCGTTTTAATTTCAAATGTAATGACTGGACTGATATGGTCCATTATTATTACGTTACTGCTCCAACTTTTCTTATTATAACTTTTTTTTTTTTAAGGGAACTTACTCTCTTTTGGAGTAAATTACAACAAAGAGTAGAACCATCTATACAAGTGTACCTTGAGAGGTGTCGTCAACTTTCTTTGTTAACGAAAACAGTATATCACATTTTCTTCCTGATTAAAGTTATTAATTCAGAGGTAAGAACAATAAAAATATGTTTCAGGTTAAAATGTATACATTATCTTTAGTAAAAGACTGTAACTTTTATTCTTTTGGCCCCCTTTTCAGTGATTTTTAAAACTTTTCATTATGTCCTTTAAACATTTTCTTGTTAGTCCTTTAAGACATTTGACACAGAAAAACTGAAAAATGCAGTTGAGATCCAGGGTCTTGCTGTTACTTAGCCAGAAGAAAAATACTATTTATAATACTTAAATTATATCATTCTTCTGTTTTGGTCCCAGGGGTTACACTACTTTGATAATCTGGCTATAGAAATTTAAAAAGTATAAAGAAGAATATAGCAGTAGGTTCCTTTGCTAGCAGAAGGGACAATTACATTATGTAAAATTCTACAAACAGCCATAAATACTTGATAAAATAAAGCCTTTTTTTTTTTTTAGTGTATAGCAGCTGAGATTACAGGAATAGTTGGACTCAACAAAAGGAAAATCTTAAAACAGCAGAAAGCTTGAACTGATGCTGAGCCTTACCTAGCCTGGTTGAAATTGCTTAGTTACTGCTACTTGGTAGGGATTGTAACTGAGCAATCCCTGCCTTACCTGGGAGTAAGATCTTGGGCCGGAGATAAGATCTGGGGCGGGCCGAGCAAGGCCAGCTAGATGTAGTCGCTCACACCTGGATTCCCAGTACTTTGAGAGGCCAAGGTGAACGGATCACTTGAGATCAGAAGTTTGAGATCAGCCTGGCCAATATGGTGAAACCCCATCTCTACAAAAGTAAATACAAAAATTAGCCAGACTTGGTGGTGCCTGCCTATAGTCCCTGCTGAGGTGGGAGGATGGCTTGAGCCAAGAGGTGGAGGTTGCAGTGAGCCAAGATTGCATCACTGCATTCTAGTCTGGGTGACAGAGCAAGACCCTGTCTCAAAAGCAAAAAGCAGCCCTGGCATGGTGGGTCACGCCTGTAATCCCAGCCCTTTGGGAGGCCAAGGCGAGTGGATCACTTAAGCCCAGAAGTTTGAGACCAACCTGACCAACATGGCAAAACCCCACTCTACTAAAAATACAAAAAATTTGCTGGGCATGGTGGTAGGTGCCTGTAGTCTCAGCTACTCGGGAAGCTGAGACACAAGAATTGCTTGAGCCCAGGAGGCTGAGGTTGCTGTGAGCCAAGATCATGCCACTGCACTCCAGCCTGGGAGACAGAGCGAGACTTGGTCTTTTAAAACATATCTATATCTTGGGCCAGCTCTGCTTGTCTACTTGGGGAGGTAGATCTGAAACAACCACCCCTTTAACCACCCCCACCCCCACAAAACACACACACACACACACACACACACACACTCACTCTCTCTCTCTCCCTCTCTCTCTCTCTCCCTCTCTCTCTCTCTCTCTCTCTCTCTCCCTCCCTCTCCCTCTTGTGTGCTTGCTCGCTCTCTCTCTCTCCTCTCTCTCTCTCTCCTCTCTTTCTCTCTCTCTCCCTCTCTCTCTCTCTCTGTCTCTCACCACGAAGCTGGGACCTGTGAAGTACTGTAATTTTATTGAAAAGGTAGACTAGAAAAATAATACTGTATAACACATATGTATGGTAGGGAATTTTAGGTACGTCCAACTGGACTCTGGGTCAGAGGAGGAAAATCTTTAAGAAGTTATAACTACATGTCTACCCTCATACAGATTTGGGAGCCACATTTACCCTAGCTGGGTAGTCTGGAAGTCCCTATGTCAAGTAAGTTAATGTTAAAGAAGGTGAGGATGGAGTCCTGGGCTGATAATACCTAGGATACCTGCAAAAGCAAATGCAGAACTGCTCTGGAAGGGACATATTGTCAACACAGTAGTCTCATGAAGCCCTGCTTAACATGAGTTCACCATCAGGATTTATAAAGATGTGAAACTATCTGACCTGAGTGATTTTCAGCAAAGGAATAATAGAATTACTTGCCTAATACTTTAAATAATATAATTACGGAGAAATCTATAAAATATATATCTTTAAACACTTAAAATAAGGAATTAAAAAGTATGAGAACAGTATCAAAATAACCAAGCAGAATGTAAAAAGAGTCAAAAGAATGTTCGGAAATAAACATACATAGTTACTGAAATCAAAATTTTAACAGATGGATTATCCAGATTAGACCCAACTGAAGAGGGAATTGATGAGCAGAGGTTGCATATGTGCTTCTACTTATGTATTACTATTAAGTATTAATAAATCAGAATCCAAGTTTTGTAAAGTTACTGATTTTCTTATAGTAACCTTTGTAGAAATGCATTTGGTTTCCATTTAAATGTACACAGAAAACACCTTTCAAACGTGCTACCATTGTGTAAAATCTAGAAACTGAGATGCAGCATGATAACAAGTATTTTTAAATTAATGTATAACTGTTTTTAAAGGAAGGACCAAAAGATACTCCCCTATCCCCCTTTATAAGTACCTTTTAAAATCCGTTGGTCAGTAAGTCTTAGATGTATCTTCATTTTTCTCTCCTAAAAATAATTTCTCTTCATTTTCAGGAGTAAAGAATATGAATGAATCCTTCTGCTTTCCGGTTTTTCCTCTGTCAACCTTGTTAACTTGTCCTGATTTTTCATTTATATATTGTGAAAATAAAGTTAAAAAATAAAGTAGCAGTTAAAAAATAAAGTAGCTGGGTGTGAGAGTGCATGCATGTAGTCCCAGCTAGTTGGGAAGCTGAGGCTGGAGGATCCCTTGAGCCCTGGATTTCGAGACCAGACTGGACAAGATAGCAAGACCGTGTTTCCAAAACAGAACGAGCAAAAACCTTAAAGGGGACAATAATAAATGTCTTATGAAACCACTATGCAGTTTTAAATTGTAGGTTGTGCCAACTAAAAGAGCAGCATGACAAAGTAGAGTAGAAGGAACTTGGAACTAGAAGCCAAACTGGGTATAAATCTTGACTTGCAGTTGACCTTAATCACTCTAGGTTTCATTATTAAATCAGATGAATTGAGGAGGTTAGGTGACCATCCTTCTTCAGTCTTACTCCCTACTCATGATACCATGGAGGGCCAGAGGATGGGGTGAAAAATCTTGGACAAGAGCTGGCTGTCCGTATGGTAGTCACATTTTAGTTGCTCAGTAGCTCCATGTTGCTAGTGGCTATCCTATTGGACAGCACAGATACGGAACATACAGAACACTAACAGTTCTGTTGAGTAACACTATTCCAGAGAGTTTGGGTTCAGAATTAGAGTACATAAAAAAGCAAATAAAAGTATGAATAGCTTGGGAAGTTGGCCATGGCAGCAGCAGCCTTTTGTGTTATTGCTGCTTTTGTTGGTTGGTCAGTTTTTGAGACAGAGTCTGCTCTGTCATCCAGACTAGAGTGCAGTGCTGCAGTCACAGCTCACTGCAGCCTCAACTTCTCAGGCTTAAGCAGCGCGCCCACCTCAGCCTCCTAAGTAGCTGGGACTATAGGTGTGCACCATCACTCTTGGCTAATTTTCTTACTTTTTGTAAAGATAGGGTCTCACTATATGTCTCAAATTCCTGGGCTCAAGCAATCCTCCCTACCTTGACCTCCCAAAGTGGTGGGATCACAGGCATGGGCCACCACATGTGACCTTTGCAGCAGCCTTGACAGGGATAGTATGCACCATGGTAATTGCTCTTTGCCCCAGAAACCTTGTTTCTTGTTGCACGAAATTTTTTCCCTTTTGTTTCTTTACTTTCTGAAACCTGATCAAGCAGAAGTTTTATCTTAAAACTAGATCATAGATTGTTACTATTTTAGGACTGAGGAGATCTTAAAGTTAAGCTGCAGTGATAAGATTCTGCTGTAATAACTCTCTTCATTTTCCATATAGCAGTTAACCTCAAGGTAGTGATTTGTATTAACTGGTAACCCTTTGTCTCCCTCTGTCGCCCAGGCTGGAATGCAGTGGCATGATCTCGGCTCACTGCAACCTCCACTTCCCAGGTTCAAGTGATTCTCCTGCCTCAGCCTCCCTAGTAGCTGGGATTACAGGCGCACACCACCATGCCCAGCTAATTTTTGTATTTTTAGTAGAGACAGGGTTTCACCATCTTGGCCAGGCTGGTCTCTAACTCCTGACCTCAAGTGATCTGCCCTCCTCGGCCTCCCAAAGTGCTAGGATTAAGGGCGTGAGTCTCTGCACTGAGTCTCTGCGCCTGGCCAACTGGTAACCCTTTAAAAAAAAAAAACTTCAGGAGTTGAAGACTCCAGCTACTCATATGTTAATTTAAAATGCAGCCCTCCTTCGAATATTCATGGATTCCACATCAGTGGATTCAGCCACCTACAATTGAAAATATTCAGAAGCCAGGAGTGGTGGCTCACCTGTAATCCCAGCACTGTGGAAGGCTGAAACGCAGTACTTTGAGACCAGCCTGGGTAACATGGTGAAACCTGATCTCTACCCGGAAAAAAAAAAAAAAAAAAAAAAAACTAGCCAGGCTTAGTGGTGTGTGCCTGCAATCCCAGCTACTCAGGAGGCTGAGATGATAGGATCACTTGAGCCTCGGAGGTGGAAATTGCAGTAAGCCAAGATCACACCTCTGAGCCAGGTTCACTCCACTGCACTCCAGCCTGGGTGACAAAGTGAGACCCTGTCTCAAAAAAGAAAAGGAAAAAAAAAATTCTGTAGAGTTCCGAAAAGCAAAACTTGAATTTGCCACTAATGTACTGTGTTGAATCTATGCAAATGAAGTAATATGTAGGCATTGTATTAGGTATTGTAAGTAATACAGAGATTATTTAAATTATGTGAGAGGATGTTCATAGTTTGTATGCAAATACTATGCCATTTTATATAAGGGACCTAAGCATTGTAGATTTTGGTGTCCACAGGAATCCTGGAACCAGTGCCCCCAGATTCTGAAGGACAACTGTAATTAACGTCTTAAATCTTAATTGAGATCTGCTAAGGAATTGGAGCAGATCACTTGGCATCTTTTTATTCATATAGTATACTCTTTCCTACACTCCTTGTTGAAAAATATATCCCTGCCCTTTAAAGATTTTGTAGTCATTGATGGAAACTCACAACCAATAGCAATATTATGTGGGTCTTTCTATTAGAGTAGAATCTTGAGACTCTGGTGAGAGTACATTGCTTAGCGAAGTGCTTGGTATAAAGTAGGTGCTGAATGAATAAAAGAAGTGAGCCATAAAAACCCACTTGGCTGTTTTTGTTACTCAATCAGTAATGACTAAAGAGGGAGGAGAAAGTGTTTTAGTCACAGAAAAGGCAAGTAAAGTAGTTTCAAGACAAATGAGAGAATGGAATATTTGGGGAACTACAGGTAGCTCAATTTTTTGTTTGAGTGGAGGGAAAGATAAAAGAGGAAACTAGAACAGATGAGGCAGTGATCAGATTGTGAAGGGCCTTTTGTATTCCACACTGAGAAGTTTATATTTTATTCTGAAATACATTGTAATTATTTAAAAAATTTTTAAAGTGAGTAAGGCATGATGCTATGAGTGGGTAGAGGAGGACTGAATGGGATGTTACACGGGGAGCTAAAAGCAACATGCAAGCCTTGGGTGTCTTTAAGTCAAGGATACTAGGCAGCCAGAGGAAAGGAACAGAAGAGGGAATGGGAAGAGGGTACAAAAGACAAACCTTTCCTTTTTCCAAAACTTGCCTGTTGCTGTTCTAGTGCTTGAAAAGGGGTTGAGTTTCTGTTCTTCCTCTGAATTCATGTCACTTAGCTTTCTACTCCCGTGACTTATAAATTTAAGCTTGTGCTATCAGTATTTATGATTAACTGTTATGAATTAAGTAGATTTTTATGGGCTAATCAATTACATTGTCTTTATAGAAAATTGTTGTGAATTCAAATTCAACTTTTAAAACTTACATTCTTCACACGGAGCCCTTGCCTAAAGAAAATTTAAAAGAAAAAAAAAATGTAAAACATTCTATATAGCCAGTTTACGATTTGAATCTTGCCTTTTCACTTATTTTCAAGTACACATGGAAATGAAAGGTCAGAAGAATAAAAATTGTAAAATATAATTTGTTTTGTTGGCATTATGTAAGGTTTCAGGTTTAATTATAACATGAAAATGTTTTTAAAGCAGATATATTGAAGCTCATTACCCTTAATGAATTGAAATGAACCTTTGAATTCAGTTTCAGACTGGATTAGAATAGAATGTCAGTGGAATTCCCCTTTTAAATAATTTTAGATGTGTTTCCTGAGCAATAAGTAGAATTCTTTAATCAGCTTTGGCCATTCCTGGAGAAAAGGCCCAAGAGAAATTCCTTTGAGGCGGAGTTTAGCTCTTATTGCCCAGGCTGGAGTGCAGTGGCGCTATCTCAGCTCACTACAAACCTCTGCCTCCCTGATTCAAGTGATTCTCTTTCCGTATCTTCCTGAGTAGCTGGGATTACAGGTGCCCGCCACCACACCCGGCTAAGTTTTTGTATTTTTAGTAGAGATGGGATTTCATCATGTTGGCCAGGCTGGTCTTGAACTCCTGACCTCAGGCGATCCACTCGCCTTGGCCTCCCAGTGTGCAGGGATTACAGGTGTGAGCCACCATGCCCAGCCTCTCTAAATCCTTTTTAAAATTCATTTATTTCTCCATCATTTCCTGAATTTCTGGATAATCACACCCCTTTTCAGAGCTTTCACCAGTAAGAACTTGTACCAGTTCTTCTGACATTATTTTATGTGCCTTCAGTATTATTTTTAATCATCTATATGGTTGACTTGGCCCTGAATTCTTCCCAGACTTCTTTGTGCCTTCTTGTGTGTAGTATGCAGCTTCAAAGACCACACGTGATTTTTTTCTTTATTCTGTATCATAACAGAGGAGTGGCCTAATTGTTCACCATTAGCAGCCCCTTAAGTCATGTAAGAGATGGAAATGTTTTACTGTACAAGTTTTAAGGCACAAATCTATCTCGGAATAGTATAAAATACACAAGTTTATATGAAATCTAGAGACACCCATGTGGTCCCACTTCCTTCCCAGTTTTCATCTTTCTTCCCTGTCACTTTTTATTTTTTTATTATTCTTTTTAAGAGACAGGGTCTTGCTCTGTCGCCAAGGTTGGAGTGCAGTGTGCAGTCCTAGCTTATTGCAGCCTCGAATTCCCAATTTCAAGCAATCCTCCTGCCTCAGCCTTCTGAGTAGCTAGGATTACAGGCACATGCCACCATGCCCAGCTAAACTTTTTTTTTTTTTTTTTTTTCGGTAGAGATGGGGTCTTTCTGTATTGCCCAGGCTGGTCTCAAACTCCTGGCCTCAAGCAGTCCCTTTCACCTTGCCTTCCCAAAGAACTGGGATACTGGGATTACAGACATGAGCCATGAGCCACCATGTACAGCCTTTCTTTTTTTTTTTTTTTTTTTTTGGAGACAGGGTCTCACTTTGTCATCCAGGCTGGATTGCAGTGGTGCCATCTCTGCTCACTGCAGCATCAGCCTTCCAGCTTCAAGCTAATCTCCTTCCTCAGCCCCACAAGTAGCTGGGACTACAGCTGAATACCATGACGCCTGGCTAATTTTTATACTTTTTGTAGAGATGGGGTCTCCCTATGTTGCCCAGGTGCATCTCTAACTCTTGAGCTCAAACAATCCACCTCCCTCAGCCTCCCAAAGTGCTTGGATTATAAGGATGAACCACTGCACCCAGCCTAGCCTATCATTTTTTAAAATAGGACTCTTCATATCTATTCTTTCTATTCATTTTCTTTTTGGTCATTGTGCTCTTGCTTTTTCTAAAATCAAGGCCAATTCACTATCCCAGCCTCCTTTTCCTTTTTATTAAAAGTACTAAAATATTTTTGCCCTACAAGTTTAAGCTTTGGTGTTAGTAAAATATTTTCTTTTTGAATTATGAAAATAACAGACCCTATCAGTTCTCTGTACTTATTTTCTTTGTTGCCTTTTGATCCTGTATCGTACATATTTTATTCAAATGAATGTGGCCATATCCTGTGGCTACCTCTCATGTATCACTGTTCCCTTCTGGTCTTTAAAACCCATTTTTGTCTCTTTACTCCATGTGTCTTTCAAATGACTCTTACCTTCATTATTGCTATCTAATAGTAATAGTTCAAGGTGCTAATTCAAAAGAAAAAGTGTTTTGGGCTATGTCTACCCCTACTCCTAATTCTTAAACTGGTCCAGCCATGAGGTAGGTGATTTGATACTCAGTTTTATGATAGCACTAGAATCTCCACTATTAGGGAGTAGTTCCTTATTTTATAGAAGCAAAATTTTTTTTCAGTACTGATAAGTTTGGAAATATGGGAATATTATCAGTTTTATAATTGGATTGTATACAAACAGGTAGTAAGAGTTACGATAAGGATGACATTTATTGATCATTTACTATGTGCCAGACATTATACCAAACTATAACACATACTTAATCTCCTTTAATACAGCAATTTAATGAAGTTTAAGTGCTATTTTGACCTCTATAAGTGGGATATGAAAGGTCAAAAAAGTTAAATAACTTACAAATTTGCATAGCCATTAAATAATTTCATATCCAGGTCTTAGCTTTCAGTACTTACACATTTTCTGCTATTCTATGCAGTTCATTTTACATACATACATACAAGACTGATCTGCGGTGCTTTAGAACGGGAATCCTTTCATAAGTTGCTATTACAAGATTTGAGAAAAACAAATCTTAATCTTAACTAAATTCTCAAATCAGTGTAGATTAAACTAACATTTCCTATTTGCTTTTTCACAGACTGAAGGGGCTGGACTTGCTACCTGTATAGAACTATGTGTAAAAGCTCTTCGCTTGGAGTCTACAGAAAATACTGAAGTGAAAATATCTATTTGCAAGACCATTTCATGTTTGTTGCCTGATGATCTGGAAGTTAAACGTGCTTGTCAACTGAGTGAATTTCTTATTGAGCCTACAGTAGATGCGTATTATGCTGTGGAAATGTTATATAATCAGCCAGACCAGAAATATGATGAAGAGAATCTTCCAATACCAAATTCTCTACGCTGTGAACTGTTACTTGTATTGAAAACTCAGTGGCCCTTTGATCCAGAATTCTGGGATTGGAAAACCTTGAAACGACAATGTCTTGCATTAATGGGAGAAGAAGCATCCATTGTGTCTTCAATAGATGAACTAAATGACAGTGAAGTATATGAAAAAGTAGTAGACTACCAAGAAGAGAGTAAAGAAACTTCTACAAATGGACTTTGTGGTGGAGTTGGTGCTAATTCTGGCCTTCTTAAAGACATTGGTGATGAAAAGCAGAAGAAGAGAGAGATAAAACAGTTAAGAGAGAGGGGATTTATATCCGCTAGGTTTAGAAATTGGCAAGCCTACATGCAGTATTGTGTGTTGTGTGACAAAGAATTCCTTGGTCACAGAATAGTACGACATGCTCAGAAGCATTACAAAGATGGAATTTATAGTTGCCCCATATGTGCAAAGAACTTTAATTCTAAAGAAACTTTTGTCCCTCACGTCACACTGCATGTTAAACAATCTAGTAAAGAGAGACTAGCAGCTATGAAACCATTAAGAAGATTGGGAAGACCTCCGAAGATCACAACTACCAATGAAAATCAGAAGACTAATACTGTGGCTAAACAGGAGCAGCGACCTATAAAAAAGAATAGTCTCTATTCAACAGATTTTATAGTGTTTAATGACAATGATGGTTCAGATGATGAGAATGATGACAAAGATAAATCCTATGAGCCAGAAGTGATTCCAGTCCAGAAACCAGTACCTGTTAATGAATTTAATTGCCCTGTAACTTTTTGTAAAAAAGGCTTTAAGTACTTTAAAAATTTAATTGCTCATGTAAAGGGGCATAAAGATAATGAAGATGCCAAGCGCTTTCTTGAAATGCAGAGCAAAAAAGTTATTTGCCAATACTGTAGACGGCATTTTGTAAGTGTTACTCATCTCAATGATCACTTGCAGATGCACTGTGGCAGTAAACCATATATCTGTATACAGATGAAATGTAAGGCTGGTTTTAATAGTTATGCCGAGCTTTTAACCCACCGAAAGGAGCATCAAGTCTTTAGAGCAAAATGTATGTTTCCTAAATGTGGAAGAATTTTTTCAGAAGCTTATTTACTATATGATCATGAAGCACAACATTATAATACGTACACTTGCAAGTTCACAGGTTGTGGGAAAGTTTATCGTTCTCAGGGTGAGCTGGAAAAGCATCTGGATGATCACAGTACTCCTCCTGAAAAAGTGCTCCCTCCTGAATCCCAGCTTAATTCATCTGGAGATTCCATTCAGCCTTCTGAAGTGAACCAGAATACAGCAGAGAATAGTGAGAAAGAAAGATCTATGCTTCCTTCAGAAAATAACATTGAGAACAGCTTACCGACAGACAGAAGCGATACTTGGGATAAAAACAAAGTAGAATCAGCTGTGACCAAACAAGACCAGATTTCTCCCTCTGAGCTCAGGCAAGCTAGTGGACCATTGTCAAATGGTTTGGAAAATCCTGCTGCTACTCCTCTGCTTCAATCCAGTGAAGTAGCTGTGTCCATTAAGGTGTCTCTCAATCAGGGAATTGAGGATAACTTTGGAAAGCAAGAAAACGCAACTGTGGAAGGCAGTGGTGAAGCACTAGTTACAGACTTACATACACAAGTTGAAGATACTTGTAATGATTTGTGTCATCCAGGTTTCCAAGAGAAAAAAGGACAGGATTGCTTTAATGAAGCCCAGATTACTCAGAATTCTTTGGTGAATTCAGAAGCCCTCAAAATAGGTGACCTTACCCCACAAAACTTAGAAAGACAAGTGAACAACTTGATGACCTTTTCTGTGCAAAATCAGGCAGGATTTCAAAACAGTTTACCAACTTCCAAATTTGAATGTGGAGATAATGTTAAAACATCATCCAGTATTTATAATTTACCTCTTAAGACATTAGAAAGTATTGCATTTGTTCCACCACAGCCCAACCTAACTAATTCACTAGGAACTCCATCAGTGCCTCCAAAAGCTCCAGTCCAGAAATTCAGCTGCCAGGTTGAAGGATGTACTCGAACCTATAATTCTTCACAGAGTATTGGGAAACACATGAAGACAGCACACCCTGACCAATATGCTGCATTTAAAATGCAGCGCAAAAATAAAAAAGGTCAAAAAGCTAACAACTTAAATACACCAAATAATGGAAAGTTTGTTTATTTTTTGCCATCACAGGTGAACAGCTCAAATAATGCATTTTTTACATCACAGACCAAAGCCAATGGGAATTCTACTTGTTCAGCCCAGTTGCAGCATGTCTCACCTCCCATTTTTCCAGCTCATTTGGCAAATGTGTCAGCTCCATTGTTGCCCTCAATGGAAAGTGTCATAAATCCAAATATAACTTCTCAGGATAAAAATGAAGGTGGTATGTTATGCTCCCAAATCGAAAATTTGTCTAATACTGCCTTGCCAGCACAAATGGAAGATCTCACCAAAACAGTTCTACCTTTGAATATTGACAGTGGCTCAGATCCTTTCCTTCCTTTACCTGCAGAAAGTAGTTCAATGTCTCTCTTCCCTTCACCAGCAGATAGTGGGACTAATTCTGTTTTTTCCCAACTGGAAAATAATACAAATCATTATTCCTCACAGATTGAAGGAAACACTAATTCCTCCTTTCTAAAGGGGGGTAATGGTGAAAATGCAGTTTTTCCTTCACAAGTGAATGTTGCAAATGACTTTAGTAGCACCAGTGCCCAACAATCTGCACCTGAAAAAGTTAAAAAAGACCGTGGGCGGGGCCCAAATGGGAAGGAAAGGAAACCCAAGCACAACAAAAGGGCTAAATGGCCTGCAATTATCAGAGATGGGAAATTTATCTGTAGCAGGTGTTACAGGGCTTTTACTAATCCCAGATCACTGGGTGGGCACTTATCCAAGAGATCTTACTGTAAACCACTGGATGGAACTGAAATTGCTCAAGAACTTCTACAGAGTAATGGACAGCCTTCTCTTCTTGCCAGCATGATTCTCTCCACAAATGCAGTAAATTTGCAGCAGCCACAACAATCTACCTTCAATCCAGAAGCGTGTTTCAAAGATCCATCATTTCTACAGCTTCTTGCTGCTGAAAATCGCTCGCCAACATTTTTACCAAATACATTTCCTCGACCTGCTGTGACTAACTTTAATACCAGTGTTAGTCAAGAAGGTAGTGAAATTATTAAACAGGCTTTGGAAACTGCTGGCATTCCCAGTACATTTGAGGGTGCCGAAATGCTTTCCCATGTTTCAACAGGTTGTGTCTCCGAAGCACCACAAGTAAATGCAACAGTGATGCCAAATCCAACTGTGCCACCCCTGTTGCAGACTGTATGCCATCCAAACACCCTGCTGACCAACCAGAATAGGACATCAAACTCCAAAACTTCCTCCATTGAGGAGTGTAGCAGCTTGCCTGTTTTTCCAACGAATGACTTACTACTGAAGACTGTTGAAAATGGTTTGTGTTCTAGTTCATTCCCTAATGCTAGTGGGCCATCGCAAAATTTTACCAGTAACAGTTCTCGTGTTTCTGTTATAAGTGGTCCTCAGAACACTAGATCCAGTCATTTAAATAAAAAGGGAAACAGTGCTTCTAAGAGAAGAAAGAAAGTTGCTCCTCCACTAATTGCACCTAACGCTTCCCAAAACTTGGTAACAAGTGACTTAACAACAATGGGACTCCTCGCAAAAAGTATTGAGATACCAAATACTAACCTTCATTCAAATGTCATTCCAAGTTGTGAACCTCAGAGTTTGGTGGAAAATCTAACACAGAAATTAAATAATGTTAACAATCAGTTATTTATGACTGATGTAAAAGAGAATTTCAAAACCAGTCTTGAGTCCCATGCAGTGTTAGCCCCTTTAACATTAAAAACTGAAAATGGTGATTCCCAAATGATGGCTTTGAATTCATGCACAACTTCAATAAATTCTGATTTGCAGATTTCTGAAGATAATGTTATACAAAACTTTGAAAAGACTCTTGAAATTATTAAAACTGCTATGAATTCTCAAATACTTGAGGTAAAAACTGGATCTCAGGGTGCTGGTGAAACATCACAAAATGCTCAAATAAATTATAACATTCAGCTTCCTTCAGTAAACACTGTGCAGAATAACAAATTACCTGATTCTCCTCAGTTTTCCTCCTTTGTAAGTGTCATGCCAACAAAAAGTAATGTTCCTCAGTCTGAAGTATCACATAAGGAGGATCAAATACAGGAAATTTTAGAAGGCTTACAGAAATTAAAATTAGAAAATGATCTATCCACTCCAGCATCCCAGTGTGTACTGATAAATACATCAGTGACACTGGCTCCCACACCTGTTAAATCAGTTGCAAATGTCACAGTTGTTCAGCCAGTCTCTGAAATGATAAACATTCAACTTAATGAGAAAGTTAATAAACCTTTTGTGTGTCAAAATCAAGGCTGTAACTACAGCGCTATGACAAAGGATGCACTATTTAAGCACTATGGTAAAATTCATCAATACACTCCAGAAATGATTCTCGAAATTAAGAAAAATCAATTGAAATTTGCTCCCTTTAAATGTGTAGTACCTACATGTACAAAAACATTTACAAGAAATTCTAACCTTCGGGCACACTGTCAGTTGGTGCATCACTTTACAACTGAAGAAATGGTAAAGTTAAAAATTAAAAGGCCTTATGGAAGAAAATCCCAGAGTGAAAATGTGTCGGCCCCACGAAGTACACAAGTGAAAAAACAGCTAGCTATGACAGAGGAAAATAAAAGGGAATCTCAGCCTGCTTTAGAATTGAGAGCAGAGACCCAAAATACCCACAGTAATGTAGCAGTGATCCCAGAAAAACAACTTGTAGAAAAAAAAAGTCCTGACAAAACAGAAAGTTCTTTGCAAGTGATTACAGTTACTTCAGAGCAATGTAATACAAATGCTCCCACAAACACACAAACCAAAGGACGGAAAATTAGGAGGCATAAAAAAGAAAAGGAGGAGAAAAAACGAAAGAAGCCAGTTTCCCAGTCCCTTGAGTTCCCAACAAGATACAGTCCTTATAGACCTTATCGATGCGTTCACCAAGGATGCTTTGCTGCCTTTACAATACAGCAAAACTTGATTCTCCATTACCAGGCTGTACACAAATCAGATCTACCTGCATTTTCGGCAGAGGTCGAAGAGGAAAGTGAAGCTGGTAAAGAAAGTGAAGAAACTGAAACTAAACAAACTTTGAAAGAATTTCGATGTCAGGTAAGTGACTGTTCTCGAATTTTCCAAGCAATTACTGGCCTAATACAACACTACATGAAACTTCATGAAATGACTCCTGAAGAAATTGAAAGTATGACTGCTTCAGTGGATGTTGGGAAATTTCCATGTGACCAGTTGGAGTGTAAATCTTCATTTACTACATATTTGAACTATGTTGTTCATCTAGAAGTAGACCATGGAATTGGACTAAGGGCAAGTAAAACAGAAGAAGATGGTGTATACAAATGTGATTGTGAAGGTTGTGACCGTATATATGCAACTCGGTCGAATCTCCTCCGACACATTTTTAACAAGCATAATGACAAACATAAAGCTCATTTGATTCGTCCAAGAAGATTAACTCCTGGCCAGGAAAATATGTCAAGCAAGGCAAACCAAGAAAAGTCAAAGGCTAAACATCGAGGGACAAAACATAGCAGATGTGGAAAGGAAGGAATAAAAATAGCCAAGACCAAACGAAAGAAAAAAAATAATTTAGAAAACAAGAATGCAAAGATTGTACAGATTGAAGAAAATAAGCCTTACTCTCTGAAACGTGGGAAGCATGTATATTCTATAAAGGCTAGAAATGATGCCCTGTCTGAGTGTACAAGCAGATTTGTAACCCAGTATCCATGTATGATAAAGGGATGTACTTCAGTTGTTACAAGTGAAAGCAATATAATTAGACATTATAAGTGCCATAAATTATCTAAGGCATTTACATCACAACACCGAAATCTTCTTATTGTATTCAAACGGTGTTGCAACTCACAAGTAAAGGAAACTTCTGAGCAAGAAGGTGCTAAGAATGATCATGTGAAAGATTCTGACACATGTGTATCAGAGAGCAATGATAATTCAAGAACAGCTACAGTTCCACAAAAGGAAGTTGAAAAAAATGAAAAAGATGAAATGGATGAACTAACAGAATTATTTATTACAAAATTAATAAATGAAGATAGCACAAGTGTAGAGACCCAAGCTAATACTTCTTCAAATGTAAGTAATGATTTTCAGGAAAGTAACCCCTGCCAGTCAGAAAGACAAAAAGCAAGTAATTTGAAGAGAGTTAATAAAGAAAAAAATGTCTCACAAAATAAAAAAAGGAAAGTTGAGAAAGCTGAATCAGCATCAGCAGCTGAGTTAAGTAGCGTGTGTAAAGAAGAAGAAACTGCTGTTGCCATTCAAACCACTGAGGAGCATCCTGCATCTTTTGACTGGAGCTCTTTTAAGCCAATGGGATTTGAAGTATCATTTCTGAAGTTTCTTGAGGAGTCTGCCGTGAAGCAGAAGAAAAGTACTGACAAAGACCATACAAATACTGGAAATAAAAAAGGGTCCCATTCAAATTCAAGAAAAAACATTGATAAGACTTCTGTGACTAGTGGAAATCATGTATGTCCTTGTAAAGAAAGTGAAACCTTTGTACAGTTTGCCAATCCATCACAGCTTCAGTGCAGTGATAATGTAAAAATTGTTTTAGACAAGAATCTTAAAGATTGCACTGAGCTTGTCTTAAAGCAGCTTCAGGAAATGAAACCTACCGTCAGTCTGAAAAAACTTGAAGTACATTCAAATGATCCAGATATGTCTATTATGAAAGATGTCAGTATAGGTAAAGCCACAGGCAGAGGGCAGTACTGATAATTAATGTAGTATAAATACGTCATTTACCTTTTTATTTTAAATAGGAAGCCATCAAGCATGCTAGAATTGTGAAACTTTCATTATATTTTTTTTGTTGTTGTTGACATGAATTAACCTGGCCAAAAAAAAAAAAAGAAAAACATGACATTTGTCATGTAAAACTTTTTTTTATCCCTATGGGACTTGAGGAACAGAATCATTACTTCAGTTATTGTAAATAATGAGCTAAACCTCAAATTTCTATCACCCAATTGCCCTTTTCATGAACTAAACTGAATTATCTGTGTGATTGGTATGTTTCACCAGGTCACTGCTCATGTATAACAGTACTCTTTATTTGTAGATACCTTTTTTGTATATATTTATTATTGTAAATCATGTGCTGCCACCAGCAGTCTGTAAGTCTAAATATTAAATGACACATTTATATTTGGAATTTTAATTTTTAATGAAGCGATCCAGTTTTTAAAATTGTTCTTTTATTGTTTTAAATTAAGAACTTTTTGAACTAAAACCAGAAACTCTGCCATAGTTCATTGATTTTTACATGGAACATTTATTTACAAGATGATATCAAGATTACTTTTCACAAAATAGGCACATTATATCAACACTTTGCTCTGCTTTGTAAATTTGCCATCCAGGATTTTTGGGTGGTATTCATGTGAAATTAAAGCAGATTCTCTAGCAGTTTCCTATAGCTACAGTTTGTTTTTTTTTTCATTGCTTCTAATTGGTTATAGTTAATGAGTCCATGAAATATAATGGAAATGTGAATAAAGAATTTACTACATTGAAGATTTTAAACATTTGGTATTAAAAAAAAATTCTTTGTGAATGTGATAGAAAACTAGTAGTGTGGAGCAGTGTAAATATTTGAGGTGGTGATTTGTGAAGTAGCCCAGTATTGCCTTAAATAAAATCACATTTCATTTCTTGTTTTATACATGTGATCTTATAAAGATTTTTTGTTTTGTTTTTCATTTTCTGAGATTTATAGATTGGTGTATAGCTTTAAACTGTATAAAGTTTTGTGGAAAGATTTTTTTAAACATTTTTATAAATCTTAAAATTGATATCATCAAAGTGAGCCCATCTTGTGTTTATAAAATACAAGAGTTCTTAACATTTATAATTACATAGATAAAACACTTTCTATAAGGAAGTTGGATGTTTTGATTTTACTGTTTATAGATGTTAGATTGTACAGATTTGTCTGTATTTCTCACCATATCTAATGATACTTTTTTCATTAGATTGGTCTTCAAGAGCAGTATTAGTTGTTATAATTATTTTGATTATTCAGTATATAGTTAGCTCTTATAGTTTAGCTTTATTCACCATATTTATACTGTGGATCCACAGCCAGAGGTAGAGGTTATACCAGGAGAGTTGATGACCTTCATTTAAAGTCCAACTAAAATCAGTACTAGAAACAGAAGACAACATCCTTTCAATATTTACTTTTGTTTCTGTTTGCCGTAAATAGTAGCATTGGTTTTTTTATTTTGTGTCTATTATGAAACAGTTGCATTCACAATATTATTGGCCTGAGATATTGATGATATTGTGATGGTATGAAAATGTGTACATTCCCTGTGCAACATCAGATTTGCAGGAAAAATGAAGCACTTACTGAAATTGCTGGTACTCTGAATAAATAAGCATGGTCAAGGAGTGAACTATTTTCTTTTGGAAATTTCTTTTTTAAGTTTTATTATTAAAGTATTATTTTATTTTTAGGGCCTTCTGGGTCTTATTGAATAGTTCGTTTCACCTCTTTAAGACTTACTACCAATAAGCATAAAACTTGACACATTAAAATCCCTGCCCTTTGGTAAGCCCACTGTTATTTATTAAAATAAAGGTTGTTTTATGGGTGATTAATACATGGGTTTTCTTTTTCCTAAGTCAACAATAATTTAACTTGAGTGATTTTAATATTAAATTTTTGTTAACAACTGAATGTTTTCGTACAGTTTTCTTAGAAGTTGACCTACCCCTTAAAGGTGGGCCCTTGGCAAAACTGCCCTATATAGCACAATAGCAAGTAGGTTTATTTTGATCATTGTAATTGTGAGCCAGTGTTACGTGAAAATGCCAGTGTATTTGGTCTTTGCTTTTGCTCATTAGCTCGAGAAAATTTATAACTTGACATTTCTGTTATTCTACATGTCATGGGGAAGAGTTTGCCAACATTTAATGAAGATTTTTATATTCCAGGTAATGTATGGTAAAGGTAATTATAAGGGAGTGAGATTACTAGCATGAAACAAAGAAAATATGAATTTGTAGAACAGCATGTTGGTAAATGTTGATAGAGAATGTAATGCCTAAGTATTAAAGAATCAAAGTATATTTTTTCATGGAATAGTTTTCCCCAGCCTATTGTCTTGAGATATCTTCTACAGCCTAAATTTGCCTAAAGTTTCATCATTTAAAAAGTAGGGGTTTTTCCTCTTCTGAACCCCCAAAGTTTGCATATTACAGATCAGAATTGTGTTAGTCAAAATACATCATCTTAAGTGAAATGTAATCGTTTTTGAGATTTTCAACAGTGTTAAATTTAACATGGTTAACATTACTATTTTAAAGGGCTACACAGATTTTTAAGGCAAATTTTTATTAAGTAAGCAGTCACAGTTGCTATAGATAATAAGATGAAAGTACAATAATACTACAGCTAGGGACGTCAGAAAGAATGCCCTGTTTTTGGGGGGGAAAGGAGGTAGGTCTTTGTGAAAATACGAGTTTTGAGAGTTGAGTGAATGCTCCTGGGGGACAAGGGAATTCCAGGCTTGAAGGTAGAGCGTAATTTCAGTATTGCCAGTGGGCCACTTGAAAAGATAGGAAGTTGAAGAAGGTGAAGCTGAAGAGGCAGATGGTGGTGGGATCAGGAAGGTCTTGTATGCTGTATTGTCTTGATTCTGATTTTTAAAAATCATTGAATGCATTTAGATTGAGCAATTTAATATCAACTTTAGATAATTGTCATGGTATAGTGGACAAATTGAGTAAGTTGGAGATTAATTAGGGGGATCTAAAATAGTCCAGGCAAAAAAGTGATGGGAGCCAGAAGAAGAAAGGCTATTGAAGTTGGGAAAGAGACTAATGAATATGAGAGATTACTAAAAAGTAATGTCTAAGGCAGCCTGTTTCAACCAGGCAGGTGGAAGGTGATTGCTGTGATGAAAGAAGTTCTCTAAATTGTGTGCTATAGTTTCTCTCTCTCTTTTTTTTTTTTTTTTTTTTTTAGACAAAGCTTTGCTCTGTTGCCCAGGCTGTAGTGCAGTGGCGCAATCTCAGCTTGCTGCACCCTCCGTCTCCCAGGTTGAAGCAATTCTCCTGCTTCAACCTCCCCAGTAGCTGGGACTACAGTTGCATGCCACCACACCCAGCTAATTTTGTAGTTTTGGTTCAGTGCAACTTCCACCTCCCGGGTTCAAATGATTCTCCTACCTCAGCCTCCCAAGTAGCGGGGACTACACCCAGCTAATTTTGTATTTATAGTAGAGACAGGGTTTCACCATGCTGGCCAGGCTGGTCTTGTACTCCTGATCATAAATGATCCACCCACCTTGGCCTTCCAAAGTGCTGAGGTTACAGGCATGAGCCACCACACCCAGCCTCTCTTAAATAATTTAATGCATGTTTGCATATTAAAGACAAATTTTGTAAATATGTAAAAAGTTAAAGTGGGAATTTTCCAGGCTTAATTGACCATGAGAACATTTTTCTTCTTTTAATGTCAATACTTAGTTATATCCCACTGAACTAGCATTCTAAAGAACATGCTTTTGGGAAATGCTGATCTGAAATGGCATTTATTCAGCCAGGACTGATAATCAACATGTCTACACCAATTCAGTTGTATCAGCTGTTTGCAAATGGTGATTATTCTGATTGGTCAATTTATATATCCCAATTGATTGATTCCTTTGCTGTATTGGTTGTTGATGTTTTGAATATTACCTGGTAATCAAATAATATTCATTGAATCTTTTAATTGTGATTAAACATTGATTAAAATCCAGTCATACTTGCCAGAAGCCCCTCCCTCTAAACATTCTTATCCTACTTCCCATTTTTCACTTCTGATTTCATTGAACACATAGTAACCTTCCTTTCCCACTCCAAAGCCTGTCTGGGATGCTTATTTTATTTCTATGGCTGACTCCATATCCGTCAGTTCATAGCTTAAATGTCACCTCATCGGAGAGACACCCATAAAGTTTCACGTGCCCATTATTTACAACAGTTTTTTTTTTATTTTGTTTTAATGGATGTCTTCCAACACTACCACTCAATGAAAAAAATACCTGTATTCTTCAGTGACTTTCCCACAATCAAAACCCCATCACTTCCAAATTTGAATTCATTTTTCCAACTACAGACTTGTAGCTCACCTGCTCAAGATATGTCCACTAAAAAACTTATTACTACCACTTGCTGACTATTCCTCAGCTCACTGTGTCCTCAACTTGTTCAGCTTGGAAACTAGATCCCATTGCTACACATACTCCTTTGAAAATATCCTCAGGCCGTAGACCTCTCTCTCTCTCTCTCATGATCTGGAAAAATCCCCAAACCTATCTAGAGTAGTGGAGTGGAAGAAAGTTATTCCAGGAGTTAGATTGGTAATCTCAAAACTTAAGTAGATTCAAAACTACCTGGCAGTTTTTCCTTAGTTTTCTGGTAACTTGCTTCCACAAGCTTAAATGACATACATCCCTTATTTCGTGATCTTTTAATCACATTTTGCTGAGGAAAAAAGAAAAACATGAACATTTTCAGCTCACCACCAAGTCAGTAAACCTGCTTGTATCTGTGCTCACTTAGGAAAAACCAATTTTCTCTCTTGGATTCCATCACTCCTCATGTCTTTAAGAACTTTTTCTTGCTTTCTTGTTTCACCAGTATTTTTTTTTTTTTTACTTGATCCTTTCCAACAGTTTATGAGTAGGCTCTTGTAGCTACTATTCTTGAAAGAATAGCGAGGAGAGACACTATTTCGTCCAACTATAACCCTATTTGTTTGGTCCCAGTTACAGCCAGCGTGACTTGTCTGCTTACATGCACTCCATTTCCTCACTTCTTAGTTAACTGCCATTTTCCGTGTCCCTACAACTCTCTTCAAATTTTTCTTGTTAGAATCACCTTCTAACAAGAAGATTCTTGTTAGAATCTCCATGCTGCCGTATGTATTGTTTATTTTTCTGCCCCCATTCACTGCCTCAGGAGGAGGCAGAAAGGTTGACAACTCCTTAAAATATTCTCTTGGTTTTTTCCTTACCTATATTGACTGCTCCAGCTCTGATTCCATCCCTAGCTCCACTTTGAGTACCTGACCTCTGGGTTGCTATGTCTCTCAGCAGCAGTCTCTTTGGATGATGTAGTTCATTCTGTGGAGTTTAGTATCATAAATGTCTATATTCCACCCATATTTATACCTCTGAAGACCAGAATTTTCATAGTTCTTTGTATATTCAGCTGCCTACTTAATAGTGTTTCATGTCCAAACCACTATGTCTTTCACCCAACTTTCAATATGTTTCTCTCCCAGTATTTATCTTGATAAGTCACTACCTGGTTTCCTGGAGCCAGGCTTTTAGATGTTATCATTGTACCAATTCATGCTCTTTCCTTTTGTTTAGTCATAATTATCATTTCTACCTTCTGGGTTTTTAAATTTTATTTTATTTTTATTTTTGAGACCCTGTCTTGCTGTCGCTCAGGCTAGAGTGCAGTGGTACAATCTTGGCTCGCCGCAACCTCCACTTCCCAGTTTCAAGCGATTCTCCTGTCTCAGCCTCCTGGATAGCCGGGACTACAGGCATGCGCCACCATGCCCATCTGATTTTTGTATTTTTTTGTGAAGATGGGGATTCACCATATTGGCCAAGATGGTCTTGATCTCCTGACCTCAAGATCTGCCCGCCTCAGCCTCCCAAAGTGCTGGGATTACAGGTGTGAGCCACTGTGCCTGGCCATCATTTCTACCTTCTAAGTAGGAAGGAACTCTTCTTGTTAGAACTCTAATCCAAATCACCATCATGCTCTGCCTAAATTACTGTAACAGTCTCTCTGCTGGCTTTTTTCCAGAGTATTCCCCGCCAAGCAGATAGATTGATATTTTTTAATTTCAAAAGGGGAAAACTCATTTTTCCCACTGCACTTTGAATTAAATGTTTATTTTTTACTTAGTGCTATGAAGGAATAATACAGGGTATTCTGAGAGTGGATAATAGGGTGAGAATATGATACTATATACTCTGGTGAGGGAAAGCAATAAAGACGTCCCTACAGAAGTAAAACTTAGGGGAGGGGAGGCAGTGAAAACTCAGGCTAAGGAAAAAGCATGTTAAAATCTCTGATAAGAATAGCTTTTAGGGAAATAATAGAAAGTTGCTAAGGATAAAGTTTAAAGTGAATAAAGGTGAGCAAGGGCCAGATCACTTGGTG
The DNA here is from genome assembly GCA_963573385.1 of Cacajao melanocephalus. Taxonomy (NCBI): domain Eukaryota; kingdom Metazoa; phylum Chordata; class Mammalia; order Primates; family Pitheciidae; genus Cacajao; species Cacajao melanocephalus. Next base: position 4,805 of record CAUYLG010078896.1, on the reverse strand, counting down.
TCTTAAGAAGACCTAATTATATTAGACTTTATCCTAAGCAGTGAGTTCACATTTGGTTTTTAAGCAGAGGAATGAGGTTCTTAATGGAGTTTTAAAAGTTTACTCGAGAAGATGCATTCCAATGGGAATTTAAGAAGACTGGTTAGGAAGGCTGTCCAAGTCAACCAGGAAAGAAGAAACTGGTTTGGAGTAGATTGGGGTGCTGCCTCAGTGTCCTGAGTAGCTTCAATTACAGGCATGTGCCTGGCTAATTTTGTATTTTCAGTAGAGACAGGGTTTCTCCATGTTGGTCAGGCTGGTCTTGAACTTCCAACCTCAGGTGATCTCCCTGCCTTGGCCTCCCAAAGTGCTGGGACTACAGGCATGAACCACTGCACCCAGCCCAATCATTTCTGATTTCTCTGGGCAGTGTTTTATAGTTCTCTTTGTAGTGATCTTTCACCTCCCTGGTTAGCTGTATTCCTAGGTATTGTATTATTTTTGTGGTAATTGTGAATGGGATTGTGTCCTGATTTGACTCTCGACTGCTGTTGGTGTATAGGAATGCTAGTGACTCTTGTACATTGATTTCCTGAGACTTTACTGAAGTTGTTTATCAGCTTAAGGAGCTTTTGGGCCTAGAATGTGAGGTTTTCTAGAAATAGGATCATGTCTGCAAACAGGAATAGTTTGACTTCCTCCCTTCCTATTTAGATGCCCTTTATTTCTTTCTCTTGCCTGATTGCTGTGGCCAGGACTTCTGATACTGTGTTGAACAGGAGTGGTGAGAGAGGAGATCCTTGTCTTGTGCCAGTTTTCAAGGGCTTCCAGCCTTTGACCATTGAGTATGATGTTGGCTGTGGATTTATCATAGAGGGCTTTTAGTATTTTGAGGTATCTTCTTTCAATGTCTAGTTTATTGAGAGTTTTTAACATGAAAGCAGTGTTGAATGTTATTGAGACTTTTCTGCATCTGTTGAGATAATCGTGGTTTTTGTCTTTACTTCTGTTTATGTGATGAATCACATTTGTTGGTTTTTGTATGTTGAACAAACCTTGCATCCCAGGGCTAAAGTCTTATTAGTGACCAGTACTTTATGTAAGACTCTGAAACTACAGTTGTGGACTTTAAATTTCTTAGGGGCAAGTGACCTGTCTTACCTCCAAAGCATTTAGCTCAGAATTTGGGGTATAGTTAGCATTTGTTACATTTTTTTGGAACTGAAGGAAGAAGCAAAATCAGTCTTTAGATCTAATCTGCAAGTCTGGGAGTTAGCAATTTTTAACCTTAGTTTGAGGAAAGAGAGGACGACGCCCAGAAACCACATGGGAAAAGATAGCCAAAGTGAGAATCTTGATGAACACCAACATTTAGTAGGCAGAAGAAGAGACCAGCGGAGATGACTTGGGAAGGAAGAGTCAGGTGAGAACAAGGAAAGGGGGTGAGTATACAGAGCATTATGGCAGCCAGAAAAGGGAGAGTGATGTAGCCTCAATGATCATGCCAAATGCCATGAGAGATCAATTAAGAGTAAGATAAAGACTACTAGAATTAACTTTTGGTAGTCATTGATCTTTAGAGAAGTTTTAAAGAATGCCAAATAATGTTTATTTTCTAGTTTAATTGAATGAGGTAACTGAGGAGGTGAAAGCAGGGATTTGTTACTTAAGTAGGTAGGCAAGTCGTAGATGGTGCCTGGTCCCAAGGACACAGGTTGGGAGTATTAGCATTACAAGGTAGAAAGGACACCTCTTGGACTAAGTCTGTTAAGTAGAAAAGTTGAGCTCCTTGTCAGGAAGTAAAGAAACATTACCACTGAACAACAAACCTTAGGAAAGTAGAAAATGAAGGTTTGAATGGTGAAAATTTGAGACAAAAGATAGGAGGAAGAGCTGAGTAGGGGATATGAAAGGATTGCTGATCAGCTAATATATGCTGTTAATCACACTCAAGGCCCAGCTGATTTAGGAGAGCAAAATATTTTAGTAGCACCCTCTGTGTGATTACATGGTACGCCTGACAGTGTTCATCAGTTGAATGGAAGAGGGAGGTGGTTGCATAGTCCTGGTAAAAGTAAAATGTCAATGAATTGAGTCTGGATAGGGGAGGAAACAAAGCCAAGAGGACAGATGAAAAGAAAGTGATCAAGGGACTGGAAGTCTTAATGGTGACAAAAGGGTATAGTGGGAATAAGGCTAAAAATTAGTATGAAAGACTCAGACATTGAAATTTATGATTTTAGGAGCAATGCAGCTCACAGTGTCAGGAAATGGCCATACAAATAGATTACTAAATTCAAATGTAGATTAACTTTGGGTCCATTTTATTGGATGGACTGTACGCAGAAGATGCCCTTAGTAGAAATCAGTGTGAAAAATGCTGAAGTCCTAAATTTCCCTCAGCAGGGCCAGGCCTGATGGGTCACCCTATAATTCCAATGACTTGGAAGGCTGAGGTGGGAGAAACACTTGAGCCCAGGGGCTCAAGGCTGCAGTGGGTTATGATCACACTACTGCATTCCCAGTCTAGGTGGCAGAATGAGACTCTGTCTCAAAAAAAAAAAAAAAATTTATAAGGAGCATACCTACAGGCTGTGTGGTACAGGTAAGGAGTTTGGGAAAGCAGCTTCTTGAGAGTATCATCTTGGGAGAGCCAGGTTCAGTTAAGATGAAATTGCAGTATATAAGTCTGTGAAGCAGTGAAGAGCAAGAGTTCTAGAGGGAACAGAGGGAACCCTAGGAAGCATAATGAACAAGATTGGCAGGCATATTTGGAGGAAGTCAGAAAAGAAGAATTGCAATAGTAGGAGTGGGAGGGGACAGGAAATAAAAAGTTTTGGGTTTTAGTGGCCAAGAGAAAAGATGAACTTTACAGTTCTTCAGGTCCAAGGAATCTGTCTGGCCTGCCTAGGTCTTGTGCATCGGACCTGCTAGTGATAGTTAACATTTATTGAATGCTACTATTGCTAGACACTGCACTAAGAACTTTTCTTGCATTTCTGCTTATTTTTACAACAACTCTAAGAGTTAAGTGCTGTTATCCTTATTGTAAGATGAGGAAATTGAGTAAGATGAGGAAATTGAGTTATATGAGGAAAAGTTACATGTCTTACCTAAGGGTTACACAGATAGTATATGGCAGAGCTGAGAGTTAAACCAGGCAAACAGTCCAGAGCTTAGCCAAATGAGATAATTGGTTGTTCAGTGTTTTTAGCTGGAAGGTTCCATAACAATTATCCTGATATCAGAAAATAATTCTAGATGATTAGGAAACTGTTAGGAACTGATTTAGAAGTGATTTTCTTTTATTAAGACATATACATATATAGAGAGAGAGATTAGATTTAGATTTATTTGAAAATTTCAAAACTATCCTTAAAATTCAAAACTATCCTTAAAAACAATGTATTTACAGACACACACACACACACACACACACACACACACATACATACATACATATACATCTTTGCTTTACTTATGGCTTAGTTAACATTGATTCCAAAGGAAAAAAAGAATAAACTTCTGGAGCCATGAAGGAGGTGGCTGTGTTGATGAAGGTGGGGAGCATAGAACAAAGGGGTTGTCTACTAGAGATCTGCACTGCAGTGTGTTCTCTTAAACAAAAGAAGCCAAGAGAGAAATGGAAATGAGAAGCAGTTTTGTAGTTTAATAGATTCTGACCAGAGTAGAATTCTCTTGTCAATATGTATTGGAGGGTTATAATTGAACTTGTAGCCAGAGGTTTTGTTTGCTACCAGGTTCTTTTTGTCCCCCAAAAATAGCTATGAACATGGCAAAAGAATGTTCACTGTACAAGCTGCACTTACACTGTTTTTAATGCTACCACCCGTAGGTCTCCTGGATCCCCCTGTTCCTCTGGGTAGGCTGGAGAAAAGAAGTGGACATGAGGCTGGTAATGCCCGCATGTTCCTAGGTCCCCCTGTAGCAGTGATGTGTTCAACAAGCCACTGGGCTTTTGAGGACACAAATGTCTTTCAGACTATTCAGGAACAGATCACACTGGGTAATTCTTCACTGGAAACAGATGTCTTTGAGTCATCCTCACAAGAGGAATGCCCCCTTCTTGCCAAGTCAGATTTGCTCCATTTATATGGTGGCTTTAAGATGTTAACCAACACCTTGACACTTAAGATTTGGATAGGAGAAGGGTATACGGAGAATCAATCTTGTTTATGTTTTTTCAATACATTTTTACATAATCCAAATGCTTTAACGAGTCATTTTTGGCGATCCTTGTTTGCTATCTCCAACCCTATTAAAACTGATAAACTCATTAGATTTACTTATTTGAAGATTCTACAACCTCAGCTGCAGCATTACAAAATTTTCTCTCAAGCATATATACTCTCAAAGGAGAATTTCTTCATATATATATATATATTTTTTAATTGTGTTTTAGGTTTTGGGGTACATGTGAAAAACATGCAGGATTGTTGCATAGGTACATACATGGCAATGTGGTTTGCTGCCTCCATCTCCATCACCTATATCTGTTATTTCTCCCCATGTTATCCCTCCCCAACTCCCCACCCCCCTCTGTCCCTCCCCTGGTTCTCCCCAACAGACCTCAGTGTAGGATGCTCCCCTCCCTGTGTCCATGTGTTCTCATTGTTCAACACCTGCCTAGGAGTGAGAACATGCGGTGTTTGATTTTCTGTTCTTTCAGTTTGCTGAGAATGATGGTTTCCAGGTTCATCCATGTCCCTACAAAGGACACGAACTCATCATTTTTTATGGCTGCATAGTATTCCATGGTGTATATGTGCCACATTTTCCCTGTCCAGTCTATCATCGATGGGCAT
>CAUYLG010078891.1:0-46312 GCA_963573385.1 Cacajao melanocephalus | reverse complement strand
GGTTCAAGTGATCCTCTTGCCTTAGCCTCCCAAGTAGCTGGGACTACAGGCACATGCCACTGCACCAGGCTAAGTTTTGTATTTTTAGTAGAGATGGGGTTTTACCATGTTGGCCAGGCTGGTCTTGAACTCCTGATCTCGTGATCCGCCTGCCTCGGCCTCCCAAAGTGCTGAGGTTACAGGTATGAGCCCCCGTACCTGGCTAATTTCTAAAATTTTATTTTAGACTTGTCTTGCTACTTTCTCCAGCTCTAAAAGAAGAACTTTATTTTTTCTGGATTGGTCATTGGTCATTTTTCCTCTGTGCAAATTTTTTATAATATCACGTTGGTAACTGGTTAAGGAAATATATTTCTATTTGTGTCACACTGAAAAGTACCTGTGGAATTTAGGCTCAGCCTATTTTCTCCTTTTTATGGTGAAAAGTGAGAAAAGCTGAACAGTAATAAATGCTATTGGTAATTGAAAACCATTAGGATAAATGCACTCATTATTTCCTTTCAAAAATTTTCTCAAATTCAAAATGAAACCAAACAGTTGAAATTTCATTTTCTTTTTTTGAAAATAATTAATCTATTACTTTCAAATCACCATTAAGAATTTCTGTGGTAGTGTTACAGCTCTTTCAGAATTTGTCTAGCAGGCTTTCTGGTTTTTGCTGGAAAGCCCCTCTTTATAGTCAAAAAAAAAAAAAAAAAAAGGAATTTCTATGGCAATTTAATCATAATAATTCAAAAATAAGAAAAAAAAAAAGGCCAGAGAGGAGACACAATATTGGCAGTTCATAGGAGAAGGGGATATGATGTTGAGCATATTCTTTCAATTTTCTTGAGGTTTGAAGTTTTTCCAAATAAAAATTTTGATTATAGGAAATTTAATGTAAATCCATGTTCTTTGCTGTGGCTTTTTAAAACTGCAAAGTGAATTCACTCTTACCTGAGTACTATAATCACCTGATGGGTTCTTTCTTTCCACTGCACAGACAAAATCAGTCCACTGAGACCCCAGCATTACAGTAGAGAAAGAGTTTAATTGGCACAATGTTGGTTCATGCTGAAGAACTGGAGTTATCATTTAAGTCAGTCTCCCCAAAAGCTTGAAGCTTAGGGTTTTTATGGACAATTTGGTGGGCAGGGGGCTGGGGAATGGATGCTGCTGATTGATTGGGAATGAAATCGTAGGGGTGTGGGAACCATTCCTCATGCCTCTAGGTGAGACCACAGGATCCCTTGAGTTTTGAATAAAGGGTCCCTTGTGGTGTCAGTCTGAAAAAAATCTAAAAAAACAAATCTATCTTAGACTCTATAGTAGTGATGTTATCTATAGGAGCAATTGGGGAAGTCACAAATCTTGTGACCTGTGGCCACATGGCCTCTGAGCAGTAAGGGATTATAGGAACTATGCCTATCTTATCAGAGTTCAGGTCCCTCATGTAATCCTAACCTTGTGGTCTTTCATTAGTTTTAGAAGGGCTGTTTAGTTTTATGAAGGGCTGTTAATCATCTTTGCTTTAAGGTTAAACTCTAAACTAAATTCCTGCCAAAGTTAACTCAGCCTGTGGACAGGAATGACCAAAGACAGCTTGAAGGTCAGAAGCAAGATGAAGTCAAGTATGTCAGATTTCTGCTCTTATAATTTTGCAAAGACATTTCAGTCTGGCCACTGCAGTTCATGATGTAATAAGATCTTTTTTAAAGGAATTTAAAGTCACAAAATTCATACGCTATTTTGTTTGCAGCCAACTCTATTAGTTCATAGTCTCACCTTCCATATTCTATTTCTAGCAAATGGATGTTGATGCTAATACCAGGCAGTGTCTGGCTAGGTTTCCATTTTCATTTTCATTTTGTATCAAGTTGTTCCCTTAGTAATCCCATGCATTCTGGACAACTAAACACTAGAGTCAGGGACTGAGTTAGATGCTGTAGGTGCAGAGATGCCTGAGGGAAGCCTGGCCCTGATAGGTGCTTAATGAAGAGCTGAGTTTGCTCACTGTTATTATAGAACCTCTCATCCCTGCGGGCTGCCTTCTTCTGACATGGTCTCATTTTGAGCAGGAAACTCATGTTGTTTGTTGTTAGTGAAGTTCTCTGCAAAGTCCCCCCTGCCCTCCTTAAAATGGTGTGATGTGTCACTGAAATGGGCCACTCTCCTGGACCTCTTTTAAGGGTACATCTAGTCTAGCTATGTCTGCTCAAAGCATAGCTGACTGTGACATGACAAGATTTGGGTTATTGTGGGGCTATCTCTGCTCCTTCCCTGTCTTTGACACCTTCCCCAGTAAACTGTGTTTCCAGTTTACATCTTGTGATTCTGGCAATGTGTACTTTGCCCTTTCTTTGCAAGTGATGTGTACTATTTGTAAGTAGCTCTCTTTTGAGGAGGGTAGACCTACATACATGTGGACAGCTGACTATTCATGGATTGATAGTACAGACAGGAGATGGATTACCTAACTACTCTGAGCTGCAATTCTCTATTCCTAGAATAGGAACAGCATGTGTGTAATGCCTGGCAGTTTGATGAAGGTTTTTAAATCTATGACCACTCTAAGTTAATGCCTTCTGTTCTCCTACCCATCTTTACCCTCTGAGGGTACCCTCCATATAAAGTTGTTTTTGGTATTTAAGTATAATATTCATAAGATTAAATGCTTTCTCCAGACAGTACGTATGTACTCAACAGGTATACTTACAAAACACCAAATAACTCTATGGGTAGATTTGGGGGTACACTGCACCCCAAGCTGTGTCCCCTCCAAGTGTCTCCTTAATCCCACTGAGGTGCCATAACAATGAGCAGAGGCACTGAGGTACCTAATCCCTTTCTACTGGCCTTTTATACAGCTCAAGTTCTTTTTTAGATAAGAATCGTTCTTTGCTGTTAGACTGGTTTGTTATAAATTCGTTGGTTGATAGTATTTCATTTGTTGGTTCAAGTAACATTTAAACATTTGATATGTGAATAGGCTTTGTAGGATGTAAAACAATACATATAAAAGAAATAATCTGGCCAACTGTGAGTAAAATTCAGAAAGAGTGTTGATACTTTATATTATTGATTTTGTTTATTTGTTGATCTAGGAAGTCTTTCTTTTCTAATGGTACTCAAGTACCACTTCATTCACTTGGCTGATTTCTCCCTTCTTCTGAGCTGACTGTGTGTGTGTCTTCCCATCCGTGTTCAGTGATACTATATTTGGTTGCCAGGGTTGGAGTGTTTGTGCCATAGGTATTAGTGAACCCTACATACAGGGCTTCCCCCCAGTTTTTTATTTTTGGAGATTCTATTAGATGTCTGTTGTGGTTCTGTCATTTCTTCACACCAGTTCCTATGCATTGGTGGTTATTCCTCCAGAAGCTGGTGGTTCTTCCTCCTGGTCATGGCTTTAACAGTCTGTTCCTTGCATTGATTTTTGTCTTTCACTGGTAAGATCAAACTTCTGGTTACTGGAAATGAATCTGCATGTCTGCATCTGCTTGTCTGGTTTGCCCACCCCCAGTTCTCTCTCCATAAGTTCCTGGAAGAGTTGTGATATGGAGGGCACTTGGGTAGGTCTTTTCAGTTTCCATTTTCCCAGTACTTACTTAGTGACGTTGCTTTTTAAAAATGTTTGATTTTTTTCTTAATATATAATACTTGCACATGTGATATTTTGTTATATCCATAGAACGTATAATGATCAGGGTCCTACTGAGCATGTCCACCACCTTGAGTATTTACCATTTCTCTGGGTATGTTTCAAGTCCTCTCTACTTTCTATTTTGAAATATACAATAGATTGTTTATTTTTATTTTTTGTTCTTTTTCTTTTTGTAGAGACTGGGTCTCACCATGTTGCCCAGGCTGGTCTTGAACTCCTGGGCTCAAGTGATCGTCCTGTCTTGGCCTCTCAGAGTGCTAGGATTACAGGTGTGAGCCTGCGCCTAGCCAGATTGTTGTTAACTGTGGTCACTAGATTCAGCTTTTATAGAAACCCTAGGGTTTTGACCCGAGGATATGATTTAAAAGTGATCTTTCCAACTTCTCAGTCCTATCCGAGTTGCAAGGCTGACTGAGTGTCCTTCAGGATGTTTTATGGCTAGCAATGTCATGGGGTTTTAAGTGCCTTGAGAAGACAGCTGAGCTGTAGCAGTGCTCTTCTTGGGCATGTAGGTAGAACTGACATGCTTCGGTTTTTTAAATATTATTTATACTTTGTACTTTGATATTTAGTTCTCTCGTCCTTTTTTTTTTTCTTTTTCTTTTTTAAGAGCAAGTGTCTTCTCTGTTACCCAGGCTGGAGTTCAGTGGCATGATTATAGCTCACTGCAGCATTGAGTTCGGGGCTCAAGTGATCCTCCCACCTCAGCCTCCTGAGTAGCTGGGACTATAGGCACGTGTTACCTACCACCCCCTGCTAGTGTGTGTGTGTGTGTGTGTGTGTGTGTGTGTGTGTGTGTGTGTTTCTTTTTGTAAAAAGAAGATCTCACTGTTGCCCAGGCTAGATAGGATTTCTTTTAAACTGTCAGAAGAAATGAGATTGTTAACTGTTAGTCTCTTTGACCTTGTCAATTAACTCAACAACTTTGACATTTGCAATATTGTTACTAGTGTCACAAATTTTCTCATGGTCTAATGATTCTTTTAAGGTAGAATTTTACTAATATCTGACTTGCTACTCTAAAGAATATTTATAGTCACCAACCTGCTTCCCCTTTTTTGCAATTCCAGTAAAAAAAAAATCCTCATGTATAGAGGTGATTTTCAGAGTGATAGAGAACAGAGCCAAAATGGTTTGGCCACATGAGGAGTGGGTTTCCTACTTAATATCCAAGGGACAGACCCAAACCTGCGAAACCTAGGGTGGTGATAGAGATCTGTGAGGCAGGCAACTCAGGACCCTTAGAAATAAAGAAGAATCTGGATAAAAGAGCTATGAGAGTTATTTTAGAAATTGCCTAATGACAGATTCAGGGTTTTGAATAGGAAATAGTATTTGGTATTCAAAAGGTTTCTCAAGTGAAAAAAGAAAAAGGGTAGAGCTGGCCCTTGAAGTGCTAATGTGAATAACAAAATCAGGGTTGACTTTACAGGAGAAGTGTGGAAGGCTTCCGAGCTGGCTTTCCTTGTCTTTGTCTTTGTGTGAGTGTACTGCCCATTGCTCCTACACACAATTAAACATATCCATGCTCTGGAGTCAGATATTAAATGCATAGGTGTTAATTGTTTTTAAAAATATATACCTACAGTTCAATATTTTAAGATGGACTTTAGTTTTTTATCGGTTACAAAGTCTACATATACATATATATATATATACACACATACACACACACACACACACATATATGTGTGTATATATATATATATATGTATATATATAATCTGAAGTGCTGCCTAATAAATGTTTTTTCAGGAGAGAAAATTTCTGTTACTAGTAACCCAGTTCACCCTAATCTATTATTTGGAGAACAGATAAGCAATCATCTTGATCTTCTTTTATCTGAACATTTTAAGAGTAAATGTTTTAAGAGTAAAACAGTAGTGATCCCTCAGTTTGACCTAAACAAATATTTCAGACCTTTTATTTTTGCAAATGAAAGTAATATCTTCTGTATTTTCTACTTCTTATTTGTCCTGTGTGTCATTTATTTAATCATTTTTCTAAAAATTATAATGTCTCTTTCTCTGAAGGCATCACTTTATGGTAAATATTGATAAGAAAATGTTTCATATAGAATGAGCTGAAGTTTTTTAGTCCATTTGCAAATCATGAATCCCGGATTTAATTATATCCCAAGGGAAGAACCTGAGGAAACCAAAAGTACTAACGTAATTGGGCCAAATTGTGTAATCAAAAGCAAAAGATATGGTTATTAAATCTAATGAAATGATTTCCCAGCATTTAATTCATTTCACTGATTCAAGATATTTTAGTAATAAATAAGTTTGTTGAAATGGACATTCTATGACGTCACCACTTTCAAACCGTTCTTTTCTCAAGACCCTTTTTGGTTGGAAATATTTCTAAAGCCTATAGCTTAATGCGGATAGTGGATATCTGCTGGGGCTGGCAGAAAAGGAAGGTGGAACAGGAGGTGAAGTGTGAGTGCTTATTAAAGGCGAAGGGAAAGGAATGAAGAGAGTACATCACTTTTTAAAAAGTGTTATTCTCTTGTCATTTTACATAGCATGAAAACACTCCATTGCATGGAAATCTATATGATACCTGAGGAATTAATGGCTGGGACCCGAGCTCATGCCTGTAATCCTAGCACTTTGAGAGGCCAAGGCTGGAGGACTGCTTGAGGCCAGGAGTTAGACACCAACATGGGCAAAATACTGAGACCCAGCATATACAGATATTTTAAAAATTGGCCAAGTGTGATGGCACACACCTTTAGTCTTAGCCACTCAGGAGGCTGTGGCAGGAGAATTGCTTGAGCCCAGGTGTTTGAGACTGCAGTACGCTGTGATTATATCACTGTACTCCAGCCTGGATGACAGAATGAGACCATCTCTTAAAAAAGGGGGAAATACACACACACACACACACACACACACACACACACACACACACACACACGACTAGCTTATAAAGATTTTGTTAAAATACGTAGGAGATGAAACTCCTGATAAAGAAACTTGTAAAGAGTATATGTAATCATTCCACAAATATGATTGTATTAGGGTTTTTCAGAGAAACAGAACTGGTAGAATGGAGATTCTATCTATCTATCTGTCTGTCTGTCTGTCTAGTCTATAAATGTATACACACATATAGAGTTTCTTATAAGGAATTAGCTCATGTAATTATGTAGTCTGAAATGTCTGAAGATCTGCAGTCACCAAGCAGGACCCCCAGAAGAGCCAGTGGTGTAATGATCAGCCCAAATGCCTGCAGCTCTATTCCCCCAGAAGATACTTTAGTCCAAAGGCAAGAAAAGACGGGTATCTCAGCTCACGCAGTTGGGCAGAAGGACTCCTCTTCCTCAACCTTTTTGTGCTATGCAGGTCTCCAACTGATTGGATGATGCTCACCCACATTAGGGAGGACACTGGGCTTTTCTCAGTTTACTGATTTAAATGTTAATCTCTTTCAGAAACACCCTGGCAGATACACCCAGAATAATGTTGGGTCAAGTGTCTGGATGTCATGGAACCCAGTCAAGTTGACATATAAACTTAACTTTCACTATGATATCTTTAATCTTACTTTCAATCTTAAATTCCAGCTAGAATAGCAGCAAGACTTTTTGCTAATCAGATTAAAAGGGAGTAAGGACTATGTGTATCTTTTTGTCTATCTCCCTGTCTCCCTCATCCCCATCTCTGTCTATTAGAGCAGCTAAGAACTGAGAAAGATCTAAGATTTTATCCTACTTGCAAGCTAACAGTTAACCTGCCTCAGTTTCATGGTTACTGGCGGAAGACACGAGGCTCCTAGTTCAGAGATGAGGAATTTTGTTACTCTTAGCACAGCATGCAACATAAGCATCAGCATATTTGGTTAAATTCTCCTTACTCCCTAGACCTATGGAAGTGATGCCGTTGGGCCCAGATGGATGCCTGCACACTCTGTGGGAATGTTACAGGGGAGGACTCTGAGCTGAGAAATCTTTTATAATGGCAGTAAGCAAGACTCACTCCCTTTGAGTCTGGAGGGAGACACTATCTCTGTCTCCCAGGATCTCTGTACAGATATCTTTGAAAAGCAAGTCCAGAACAAAAGCATTCAGTGCCTCTGTTTGCAATACATGCAAATTTGCAAGCGACAAAGGGACAGTTGTCTTCCAACACAGAAAATAAAAGCTGTGAAATGAACAGTTTACTATGAGGCTGGTAATGATATCAGTTGGCTCAGTCATTTTAGAAAGTAGTTTGATACTGGGTACCTTAAAATGATCATGCCATTTGAAACATTGTGTTGTAGACTTCCTTCAAGTAAGTGAATCCTAAATATTGAAATGTTATTTAGAAATCTATCAGTTATGAGTTAAAATGTTCTTTGATGAGTGAATTGTGAAATGATGATATATTTACTTGATAGAATATTGAATCATTAAAAATTGTTACTCTAATGATTGCAATACAATGATACATTATTTATATTTTATTATTACTATGTAAAAAAAGAAAAACCTATATGATCTCAAAAAACTGGAAGTAAACACCAAAGGTAAGAGGAAAAGACAGAAATCATCTCACGTCAGTACAGCAGTGTCCTGGGAGCATGGTGTTCTTTAATCACTCTAACCAAACTTTATTTGCCACAGAAGATGAAAGACACTTATTTTTTAAAACAAGCATGTTATCAATCGAATTCCCATTTTCTTTTTTTTTTTTTTATTTATCTAGAGGTGTTGAGCACCTAGTTAGCCCTTATAGTTCCAAGACCGTTTTCTGAGTACTTTAAGTAGCTCATTTGATTTTTATGCAAACTCTGTGAGATAGACATTATTATTTTCCCCAGTTTATATTGAGTAAACTGAGGCACAGAGAAGTAACTTGTCAAAATGATTCTACATACAAAATCCGTGCTTTTTTAGTACCGCACTCAGCTGCCATATCAAATATAACATACTTAATAGTTTAAATTATTGTATTTGTTTATATCTTAATTTTTGTTTCACACTTGTATCGTATTCTGGGAATTAAGGACAATGCAACAAATACATAGCTAATGAGTTTTATTAATGTTAATCTCCAATATTATGACAAACATTTAAAACCATAATTTAAAATTAAATATTCAAACGAATCATTATTGCTGTGTCAAACATTTATTAAGATTCATTTTGTTAGGGATAATACAGTCTGTTAATCCTTGAGAAATCTACCACCTAGATTTTACTTCATTCAGTTCAACTAGAGCATTTAGTGATAGCAAGATTAAAAAAAAAATCTACTTACTAAATTATAATGTTGTATTGGAATGTGATAAACCAGTGAAAATTCTATTATATAATTACATAAATGGATTTCATTATATTACCCATTTTTTTTGTTGTTTTTTTTTTGTTTTTTTGAGCTGGAGTCTCACTCTGTTGCCCACAGTGGAATGCAGTGGCATGATCTCCGCTCACTGCAGCCTCCACCTCCTGGGTTAGTGATTCTCCTGCCTCAGCCTCTCGAGTAGCTGGGATTACAGGCATGCGCCACCATGCCCAGCTAATTTTTATATTTTTTTAGTAGAGATGGGGTTTTGCTATGTTGGCCAGGCTTGAACTCTTGACCTCAAGTACCTCAGCCTCCCAAAGGGCTGGGATTACAGGCGTGAGCCACTGTGCCTGGCCCTACTCAGGTGTTCCTGTTCATTAATACTTTAAGATAATGAGGTATAAGACATTGGAAACTGTAGAATTTTTTCTTGCTGTTTTCTTAACAGGCCCTTTAGTTAGTCGTTGCAAAATATTTATTACTAAGGAAAACTGTGGAAAAATATCAATCTTGGTTCTTATGTTTTTTTGGACCAAGAGCTGCTAATGAACTTACCCTGTGACTCCTCCTTCTTCACTTTAATTTTAATTTAAAAAATTATTATTACTATTTTTATAGATAGCATCTTACTATGTTACCCAGGTTGGTATTGAACTCCTGGTCTCAAGCAATCCACCCACCTTGGCCTCCCAAAGTGTTAGGATTACAGGCATGAGCTATCATACCTGGCCCTGTTTGATCTGTTTAAATGAAATTTATCAGCTGGGAGTGGTGGTTGGTGCCTGTAATCCCAGCACTTTGGGAGGCCAAGGTGCGTAGATCACTTAAAGTCAGGAGTTTGAGACCAGACTGACCAACATGGAGAAACCTTGTCTTTACTAAAAATACAAAATTAGCTGGGCATGGTGGCGCATGCCTGTAATCCCAGCTACTCAGGAGGCTGAGGCAGGAGAATTGCTTGAACCTGGGAGGCAGAGATTGCAGTGAGCCGAGATAGCAACATTGCACTCCAGCCCGGGCAACAAGAGCAAAACTCTGTCTCAAAAAAAAAAAGAAAAAGAAAAATTTATTCCAGTTGTCTAATTTGTTTGATGCAACATTTTAGCAATCTGTCTCTTTGTCATCTCAAGCTTTTTTACTGTTCAGAATACTAGACTAGAACATTGATGTTTGAAAAATCTCTCTGCATGATTTCTAAAACTGATTAAATATGACATATACTGATATCAGTGAACAGTGCTACCTTTGGATTCCCTGATGCTCTGTTTTCTTTCTAGGCCCTTGTGTCTTAGCAAAGTCACTTTTTAGAGAAATTATAATACAGCAACATATATGTATAAAATGTAATTTATGAAAGTATTGTAAGCTTTTAAAAAACAATAAAAATATCTTTTTTTAAAAAAATTCTTTCTTTCTTTCTTTCTTTCTTTTTTTTTTTTTTTTGAAACAGAGTCTCACTCTGTCGCTCAGGCTGGAGTGCAGTGGCACAATCTTGGCTCACTGCAACCTCTGCCTCCCGGGTTCAGGTTATTCTCCTGCCTCAGCCTCCTGAGTAGCTGAGACTACAAGTACCTGCCACTACGCCCAGCTAATTTTTTGTGTTTTTAGTAGAGATGGGGTTTCCTCATGTTGCCCAGACCTGGATTTGAATCCCTGAGTTCAAGCAGTCTGCTGCCTTGGACTACCAAAGTTCTAGTATTACAGGCGTGAACCACTGCACCCAGCCCATATCCTTTATTTTAAAAAGAATTTATGCTCATTGTCCAAAATACTTAGTTATAAAGACACAGTAAAAATCAGTTGTAATCCTGCCATCCAGAAATAACCTTGGGTACTATTTTCCTTGAAATACCACTTGATATTCATTATTTATATGTTTCTATCTTAAAAGATAGGAATTCTCACTTCATATATGAAGTGAGAATGTTTAGAGTTTAATGGTTTTTAATAGCATAACTTTTAGTTGTTAAAATTTTCTCATAGATCGTGGCCCTGACGTTAACTAGTTGGCTTGGGTCACATTCACTTCTTAATAATTCTGGATCACTCTTCCACGAGTCAAGTAGGGTTTAAAAAAAAAAAAAAGGTGAAAATAAAGAACCCCATAGTCCTTGATGCAACTTTCAAATCCCAGCTCTAACAATATGAACTCTTTTTCTAGGCCTAATTTCCTCAAAATAAGAATGCCTACCTTGTTGTGAGGATTACATGAAAGATTGTACGGTTTGTGATGCATTGTAGATTAGTAAAAAATTTTTTTCTTTTTTCTACAAGTTGTATTTTATGTGTAAGGGGTTTTGCAAGTAGTGACATCTGTGAGTCCATTACAGCAGACTTATAAGCTAAATGTATTTCCTTTATTCAGATTAGGAAAACTAGTGCTTAGTGCTGTGACTGGGACATGGCAGAGGCTGGACTTCCACCCAGGCTCTGTAACCCTTATTAAAAAACATTTTGCATGTCAGCAGCACAGCTGTGTTATCCCTACTGTAAAGTGCCCAAATCCTTGGGAACCTATTGTGGTTTTGTTTGGAAAGAGCCTCAGTACACACTTCATTCATTGAAAGTCCCATATGTTTTGTTTATTAAAATACTTTTAAAGGTTGTATTGAGGATTACATTGGGGTCGTATTGAACACCAAAGAACTAAGTGGTGCCTAGGAAGTCCTCAGTATATACTAACTGATCATTTTTGTGTTTTGGTATTATTTTTAAAATTTGTTAGGTTTTACCCTTTTTAAGATGTGATTTGCATGTATCACTTACAAGAAAATATTTGTTTAGCTTACTGTTGATCTAAATAAAAATTGATATAAAAATTATTATAGTTCCAGCCTTAGGACATCTTAGTAGACCTTAGTCAATTTTAATTTTATCTCATTTTATTTAATTATTTTGAGACACAGTCTCACTCTCTTGCTCAGGTTGGAGTGCAGTGGCAGGATCTCAGCTCACTGCAACCTCCACCTTCTGGGTTCAAGTGATTCTGCTGCCTCAGCCTCCTGAGTAGCTGGGACTTCAGGTGTCCAGCACCACACCTGGTTAATTTTTGTATTTTCAGTAAAGACGGGGTTTTGCCATGTTGACCAGGCTGGTCTCAAACTCCTGACCGCATGTGATCCACCTGACTTGGTCTCCCAAAATGCTAGGATTACAGGCGTGAGCCACTGCGACGTGCCAATTTTTATTTATTTATTTATTTATTTATTTAGAGATGAAGTCTTACTCTTGTTCCCTAGGCTGGAGTGCAATGGCATTATCTCAGCTCACTGCAACCTCTGCCTCCCGGGTTCAAGCCATTCTCTTGCCTCAGCCTCCTGAGTAGCTGGGATTACAGGTGCCTGCCACCACTCCGAGCTAATTCTTGTATTAAATTAGAGATAGGGTTTCACCATGTTGGCCAAGCTGGTCTCGAACTCCTGACCTCAGGTGATCTGCCCACCTCAGCCCCCCAAAGTGCTGGGATTACAGGCGTGAGCCACTGTGCCCAGCCAAATTTTAAAAACATTTTTAGGACTCGTGTGGTGGCTTATGCCTGTAATGCCAGCACTTTGGGAGGCTGAGGCGGGAGGATTACTTGAGGCCAGGAGTTTGAAATTGCAGTGAGACATGATTACACCACTGCACCCCAGCCTGGGTGACAGAGTGAGACCCTATCTCTATAAAAACAAAGAACACATATCCACATAACACAAACTAAAGCATTTTAAAGCCATGGAGAAATTGATCTTTTTTAATGAAAAGTTTTTCCTAGTCTTATAATATACCTTTGAATATGTAAGTATAGTTTACTTACCTGTGTATTACTTATGTTACCTCAAAAATAAAACATTTTAAAATGTCACTTCAATGAGGATTAGAATGTTAATGAAAGGCAAGATTGGTCAGATCCCAGAATCCATAAATTTCAACAGTCTGTAAGTTACAGTATATTTTCAGGAATGTTCAAAAGAAAAGTAAGTGTTTTTCTGGTAAGCAAGCCACTTCTGAAAGGAGATTGATCTGAATAAAATCATGTCAACTAGAGGGTGGCCACTTGGTCGCTAGTATGTGGTGGGAGAGACCTGAACAGTACAGAGCACTTCGTGCAAAACAGGCAGTGCCAGTGTTTCTGGCATGGTGGCATCTGCTTGAGTGGTCATCTGTTTGGGATAAATATGTATAGGAGTGTGGCAGATGATGGCAGGTGGGGTGCTGGGACTAGTTTTTAGAGTCGGTAATTCTTAGTAAGCATCAATATGTAAATCTTCCTTTGTGAATCATTGATGGCAGGCAAAATGGAAGAAGAATGTGAAGACAAATTGTAGTGTACTGTTGGATATTGGACTAAGTATCTTCCAAGAAAATTCCTCCATGCTCTGGAATCCTAACAATCAATGAGAAGACTTACATATTGGAACTGAATTTTAAGATTCCATTGTATGTGGAACTGGTGCAAAGATACATACTTTTTGTTGTTCTCTGTGGTTAGATAGCTTTCATAAATCAGCACCATCTGTTCTTCTTTTGCCTTTGGTTGTGTGGAGTCATGTTGTGTATGTTTCAAGACAGGAGGCATTTCATTTCTCTGGGAAATGGAAATTTCATGGACTATGTTAAATACTGCCTTTGATCAGTACTAGCTTGAGATAAGAATAGTAGGAGTCTGATTGAGGGGATGAAGCTCATATACAGTAATTATATCACAGGTGCTGAATAATTCTTCAGAGAATCCTAAATAATTTGGTGTTGAATTTTTTTCAGGAGAGCACAGTTTATATTATAAGGAACTGGACTTTGTCTAAAAGCATAACAACTATTAATTTCCCTATACAAGGGAATACTTTTAATTTTAAAAGATCTCATTGCTATATATTGTTTTTATTATATCTTGTGTTGTCTTTTCTTAAAAGTATTTGCAGTTTTTGTTTTATGAATGTTTTTATTCTGGCAGAATATAATGATCATGAATTAAAATTGTATTACATGTTTCCTGATTTTATTTTTTTGGAAGGTTGCTATAGATTTATCATTTTCAATTGTGACGACCTCTCTCCCACAGATGTTTTCAATTGTTTTCCATGTATAATGGGAAATTAGGTTTTCCTGGTGATTTGGCCAGTTAATCAAGTAGTTGGGACATGAACACAAATGCCTTCTGGAATCCTATTTGTGATACTTAGGAGACTTGGAAACAGATTCCCTTTCTAATTATTTTTCACCAAGTGTAATCCAAAGAAAAAGTGCTTTAATTTACTCTGTCAACATCCTAATAAATATTTTCTCTAGGATACTATGGCTCACTAATAGTTAACATGTCTCTCATAAAGTTAGGGAAATTGTGGAGGCATTCTAAAAAGTATGAAAAAGAACATTTAATTAATTGTTTTTTGTAGTGATGTATTTGAATTAAAATATTTTGCTGTTAAGAATAATTTTTTTTAAAAACACTTGACAGAAAATATTACACATTGTACCATCTGAATTTTCATTTTTCTTTTTGTGCTTCCTAAATATAAAAATCAAAGATAGATATATAGGAAATTTAAGTAGGGAAGTATAATTTTATTTTTTTATAGAACATTTTTTAAATGATAAATATGTCTTAAAATTATAGGCTTTTCTTTCAAGTGATAAATATCCAAAATATTTACTTTTTGGACTTTAGAATTTGAATGTGATTATGCAGATGGCTGGTTTCTAGATTGTTTTATTGTGTTCCTCTGAATTAGATGATGTGGTTTGTTTTTCTTGTTTTGTAAACATTTGTGTTTCTGCTTTCTGTGGTGAGAGATAGGAGCAGGATTCTAGTCTCGAGTGTTCTAGTTACAAGTCCTGTACGTCTTTGTAGTAGGATCACTTCAGTTTTTGGATTTTTCTTTCCTTTTTTTTCCAGACATAAGGTCTCACGCTGTTGTCCAGGCTGGAGTGCAGATGTACAAACATAACTCACTGCAGAGTCGAACTCTCTGGGCTCAAGTGATCCTCCTGCCTCAATCTCCCGAGTAGCTGAGACTATAGGAGCACACCACTGTGTGTGGCTCTTTTCCGATTTCTGCATGAGAAGTTAAATTTTAGTTATTTTTTAAAGATAGTATGTCAACTGCCCTTATGCCAGAAGTAACCCCTGATTAGTAAATCTTATCAAGACTTGGAAAACTATAAATATCTGAGAAAAGCAACTTAAGCCTGTGGCATTGTTCCAAGAGACACTGGCTTCCCTGGGGCATGAGGCTTTTCAGTCCTGGGAGCGCTTGCAACCTCCTGATATGAGTCCCTAAGCCTTAGCTGTCTGCTAGGGGCCCCAAGAGAATGGCACCTGCACAGCTGTGAGGACTGCTGGGTGCACACTCCTCCTGAAAACAAGGCATGATGCTGCCTTGCTGGCAACTGGGATCTCCTGCCTTCCACCCTGCATTGTCAATCCAGTGCCAGGCCCCCTGTGCGGGCCTTGAGAATCTGCATGTTAGTTGGACCCGAGAAGCCCCTTCACCTCCTTGGCAGGCGTTTCAGAGTAAAAATAAAGACATAATGTTAAAAGACTTACAATAAAACGAACAACCTCACCGCACTCCTCTTCCTGCTCTTCCAGTCTTTCTCCCTAAATATCTGCTCTGATATTTACTTCCATTTTTCTAAATCATATATTTATGTTGCTCTTTCCTGATTACCAGTTACTGACATCTGTTGACTTGCCATGTGGAAGATGAGAGTTGTTCCTTTTATACTGCTTCTAGTTTCTTGTTCCTATCCTCTCAATGCTGTTACATCCGAAGTCTAAGTTCAGTCAATAGCAGTGTCACGGCACATGGCAATGTAACAGTTGCTCACTGGATAACCACGAGAGTACTCTGATTATATTTCCTCTTTTACAGATTTTTTTTCTCCTAGAGCTATTTTTTTTTTTAAACATTGCTTTGTTTTCTCTGTGTATATTTTTTATTTTTCCCCTGCATTCTGTGTCAGGTCTGTCAAGATGCCTTTCATTTCTCAAATATTCAAAAATATCAGACCTGAGCCCATTAAAGAGGTACATACTTGTAATCGCAGTTACTTGGAAGGCCTAAGTTGGAGGATTGCTTGACCCTAGGAGTCTAAAGTCAGAAGTGGGCAAAATAGCAAAACCCCAGGTCAAAAAAGAAAACCTAAAGGGGAATGAAAGAACTTTCAGTACAATAGCAGACCTATTATTAGTTTCTTTTTTTTCTCATGGAGATGTACTTACTAGACCTCTCCATTATCCTGCTCTAATCTGAAGTGGTTTCTGCTTCCTTAAACTGCCTTTTCTGTTATATTCTAGGACTTTCCTCGGGTTCTGACTGATTTTTTATTGAGCTTTCTGGATTTTGCTAGAGCACATCCAAACAGAGCTTTATAAGAAAGTTTTCATGTGAAGGAAGTAAAGATCTTCCTTGCATGTCTCAAAATTCCTTTCATTTTTCACACTTGATCTTTCGTTTGGTTGAGCATGTAGTTCTACACTGAATTTTTGTTTTCAGTATAGCAGAGTTTTAGTAGAATTTAATGTTGCTATTCAGAAGGTATTGTTGTCATAGAGCATTTGTTAATAATATTCCTAGTTTTAGTCTGCTAGCAGTCATCTACATGCTATCATTGGTCAATCCTTTGATTAAACTCTGCTGTTTGAAGATAACTCCTCTTGGTTCTCTTGGATTTTGTACAGATACCTTGTCTAAGAGGAGGAGGTGTTAAAAAAAAAAAAAAACAGAACAGATGCCTTTGTTGTGGACAATCTTTTGAAGGATGTTTATAGAGCAAGATAGATACAGGGTCTCCTCTGACAGCAGAGGATCTGCAAGGATACTTCCTGTCTATATAAAAGGTTTGGGTTCCCTAAGCCTAGGGTTCTTCTGTGTGTGCCAGTGTCCCTGGATCCTCTTCATATCACCTTGTGAGAATCTTAGCTGAGGAACCAGTGCATAAAAGGATGATTCTCTGGCTAATGGTGTGACTGCAACTTGTGAATAGTTCTTTGTCTCGGACCCTGGAGTCTTGTGTCTTCTGCCAGCATTGATAAAGCTGTGACTTTCAGGTAGGGTAAAAATCGTAGAGCCCTCATACTTTTTTCACATCTGCTTTCTCTGAAAATGTCTTCAAGCACCACCCCATAGTGTTTTCCTCTTCTTGCCATTTACTTGATTGTATATAGCATTTAGGTATCTTTTTCTTTGTTTCCTTACTCGCCCTAAAGACATTTTACAATGAAAATATTTGGCATACAGCAAAGCACAGTAAATATAAGGTATCAGCAAGTTTCTAAATTATAAATAATATGTTTTTTATTTGATTAAGTGGATACTATGTTTCATTTTAAATCGTTTTGCAAAGCACAGTGTATGAATAGATGAATACATGTATATACTCTTAAAATGTCTTCCATTTGTATATAATTGCCCTAAAAGATTTATCAAGATATGTTTTCTGTATTATGTATTATCTATTTATGTCTTCAATAATGTTTATAAATTACCATTTGTTGGGTAATTACTATGTGTCAGGTACCATGTAATGCTTGTGATGTGGATTTTCTTACTAATTCTCTCAGTAGTCCTAAGAGGAAGAGTTTTTAAACTTGTGTGTATGTCTGTGTGTGTGTCTGTGTGTGTGTGTCTGTGTGTGTGTGTCTGTGTGTGTCTGTGTGTGTGTGTGTGTGAGAGAGAGAGAGAGAGAGAGAGAGAGAGAGAGAGAGAGAAGTGGAGTCTCACTGTGTCGCCCAGGCTGGAATGCAGTGGCATGGTCATAGCTCACTGCAGTCTTGAACTGCTGGGCTCAAACAGTCTTCTTGCTTCAGCGTTCCCAGTACGTAGGATTACAGGTGCACACTATCTCAACCAACTTTTTTTGTAGAGACTGAGTCTTGCTATGTTGCCCAGGTTGGTCTTGAATTCCTGGTGTTAAGCCATTCTCTGCCTCAGCCTTCTAAATTTCTGGGGTTACAGGTGTGAGCCACTAAGCCCAGCCAAGAAAGATGTTTTTATTGTTCATATTTTACAGAAGAAGGTATAGAAACATAGAAAGATACATAACTTGCATAATGTTATAAAATTGGTACTCTGCTATGAAATGGAGAGAAGGAAAAAGGAAAAAAAAAAACAGCTGTATTGTCTCATCTGAAAGTTCTTCGGCACTGTTTAGTTTAAATTGAAACTATATAGTTCTATTGTTTTTCACTTTAAAAATAAATAAATAAAAATAGAGGCGGAGTCTCACCATGTTGCCCATATTGGTTTTGAACTCCTGGGTTCAAGTGGTCCTCTCACCTCAGCCTCTGAAAGTGCTGAGATTACAAGCATGAGCCACCTTACCCGGCCGATACTATATAGTTCTCAAATATTGATTTGACATATATAATACCAGCTTTATTTACTGTAGTTATAATGGAATTCAGTGTATAGTTCTCGCTGAAAGTAACTGCATTCAGCCACAGCTTAAAAAAAGTACCAGACAACAGAATAAAACCATGTGGGAACTGATAATTTACACATCCAAATGTTGGGAAAATCTAAGTTGAGGTTCCACAGCAACTGCAGCTAAGCCTCAGGGCAGTGAATATTTCTATCCAAACTTGACACCATATGTAGCTTCATGAAATAATATTCTCCATGCTCTTGGGTACCTGATAATGGCCACTGTGGGAACATGGTGTAAATTATCAGTGACTGTTTTATCATTGTAGTTCGGGGCATTTCATTTATGTGGCTGTTTCATAGTGCAACATAGGTGTTTCAAATGGTGATACATCTTGGTGGCATTTCAATAGTGCTTAAATTATTAATGAATCCCCAAAAAAAGGTCTCTAATGTTTAAGATTATTTTATGTCCCACATCTGATTTATAAACCACCACATTTTCTCTCTTCCCTGCCCCCACTCCCGTTGGAAAAGCATAATTTTGGGAGTTCGTGTTTACATTCCAAGTGCAGTTCTCAGGCAGGTTTAAGATGCTGGTTAACCTTTGAAATGTATTATGTGCTGGTGCTTAAAGAAGATAGATGACTAAGAAGTACTTATGAGAGCCTCTCAAGACACAGCATCATCAGTCAAATAGCCTGGCTTCCTGCAGAGCTCCACCATCCAGAAAGCTTAGAGCACAGCTACGACCCATAGAAAAGTTGGTGCCCTTCGTTTCCACTTCTCGTAGGTTTGCAGAGGAAGTGTCAGATGGACCTTACTGCCTGCTTTGCCTTCTCTTAGTATCTCTTCAGTGATTTCATATGTATTGTTTGACATTGTATCTTGAACCTGTAACTCTTGCTTATTCATTTTGTTGATTGTTGTTCCTGTTGATGGGATATACGTTTCTACTATGAGTCTCTCAAATAACGTGATTGAAAATATAAAATTTTTCTCCAGTGTTGGACTTCCTGTCCTTATATAAGTGGCTTAATAAGTTCACAATATATGGACCTATGAATTATCTTGGAAAAAAGTTGACAATAAAATCACCATTGTCAAATTTATGTAGTAGAAAAGATAAACCAAACAAATTATATGTCTACACATAAATTATATGTATAAACTTCTAAATACATTTTACTTAGTTGTATTTGGGAACGTATTACTCCAGAGAGTCCTAGGCATGATTTTACTTGAATTAGCA
This sequence comes from Cacajao melanocephalus, assembly GCA_963573385.1. Classification (NCBI taxonomy): domain Eukaryota; kingdom Metazoa; phylum Chordata; class Mammalia; order Primates; family Pitheciidae; genus Cacajao; species Cacajao melanocephalus. Next base: position 26,791 of record CAUYLG010078891.1, on the reverse strand, counting down.
AAACATTTTTAGAGCTTCTACTAGGTGCCAGAGACTGTGTCTCTGCCATTGTGTTTGGAGAATCTGAGGATCTCGTAACTGTTCTAATCTGCCTAGTAAGTCCATTGATCTCAGTTAGGTATGTTTATCATTATTCAAATGATCTTGAAAAGTTCACTTTTAACTATTGATAATAGTGAACTCTTTAATGAAAAGATAGTGGCCAAGATTATAAATGAAGGCATATTCTTAGGTGGCTCTTCATTTATTTTGTGAACTACCACGTTTATTCCACATGCACCTTTTTGAGTACCAGCAAACTTAATGAATTTCTGCAACACATTGAAACAATTTTTACAAAATATTGCCTTTGTCAAAGAAAGCATAGGAAATTGGGGGTGCTGAGTGCTTTTCTACTTTTGCTTGTCCTTGTGTTTGGTCCTTTATGCATCGAAGTAAACAGAAGTGGTCCATTATGGCTAAGACTTTAATGCCTTTACAGACACCTCCAAATAATCTGGCTTAGGATAACTTTATGTGAAATTTTACAGGATAAAGGCTGTAAAGTCTGCAGCTATACTACTGCATGCCCCTTCTGACAAACTGTTAGTAGGAATCGAGGACTGAGAAATATGGCTTTGAAGCTTTTGGTAATGATTATGGTTTATAATAGTTTTGAATAGGAAGCTATTTTCAAACATGCATTTCCAATGTCATGTATATTTGTTTATCAATATATCATAACAGTGGAGTAATATATAATTACTTCCTAAAATATACATGAAAAGGAGTGAAAATGATCAGATAAGAAAATTAGTGGCTAGATATGGTGGCTTACACCTTTAATCCCAGCACTTTGGGAGGCTGAGGCAGGTGGATCACTTGAGGTCAGGAGTTTGAGACCAGCCTGACCAACATGGTGAAACCCTGTCTCTACTAAAAATACAAAATTAGCCAGATGTGGTGGTGCATGCCTGTAATCCCAGCTACTGGGGAGGCTGAGGCAGGAGAATCACTTGAACCTGGGAGGCAGAGGTTGCAGTGAGCCAAGATCGCGTCATTGCATTCCAGCCTGGGCAAGAAGAGTGAAACTCCGTTTCAATAAAAGAAAAAGAAAATTAGCATAACCATACATTTTTGTTTGTTTGTTTTCTTTCCTTATCCCAGTAGTATATCTTGCTCACCTTCTGGGATACACTATTTCATAAGACTCTTGTTTTCAATTTTAGCTTTTTACAACACACACTCAGCTATCATTAAAGGTCGTCCTTCTTAGAAGAAACAGTTACCATGATCATAATGCCTATGAGACTTACGTTTTATCCAGTTTCCTTTCACATTATAGCAAAAAACCTAACACAGATACTTTTATTTGTGTTGGCTGCCTCTAGGATGAGGATGGGACAGAAGAGGATAACAGTCGCGTTGAACCTGTTGGACATGCTGACACGGGTTTGGAGAACATACCCAACTTTTCTCTGGAGTAAGTTACTGATGATTTCACTAAGTTTGCAAAATACATGTGGCATCATTAATTGCAGCAAATATTCTGAAAGCGTATGGCATGAGGAATGTTTGTGCTTAGTTAAAAACATGCATCGCATTGATTTGTTTTTCTAAAGAACATCTTTCGTCTCTTGAGTTAATTATGTAATGTAGGCAGTATAGCATGGAATTTCATGTGTACCTGTCCTGAGTTTCATGCCCTGGCAAATACTATTAAATTATAATATAAAATAGTATTTGATTGAAGATGTTTGTCATGTTAATAACACTGTAAACACCATAACTGTTTTCAGATTGCTTTGTGTCAGTATTTTGATCATGTGTTTGTTCTTCACTTTGCTAAATTAAAAAAATTTGAGGACATACTTGAAAAACTAGTTCGATCATGTTAGCATTAGTTATTATATTGTGTGTGTATGTGTGTATGGTTGTTTGGAGAAATAGAATCTATCAAGATATTTTATGAAAAATTGGAGGTCCTAGGTTATGGACCTTGAAAATGTTTTTAAATATAAAAGGACAAAGAAAAAAATTCCTATTTGATCTACAATGTTTTGATTATTTTAAATATTCACATGTGCAAATGGGAGGCATTCTCAGGACTTCTTTCCTTGGTAGCTTAGTGCAGAGAGGGCAGTCATTTTAGATTTTTTTATTTGACTTTGGGTAAAAGTTGAGGATACAGACATTGACATTTATGTACTTAATTCTGTCTTGGTCTTCCAAGAGAAGTGAGATTAAGCAGGCACTAGGATCAGATGCTGTTTGAATGTACAGCAACCAGCACGCTGAATATTTACATTTAGTAAGTACTTGCTGTGCCATACTTCTATTAGAATGTGGAATAAAATCAGTTTATTGAAGTTATACTATTTTTAGCTTACAAACCAATGATTAGATAGGTGTTCAAATGGGATAATCAGTATCCAAAGTAGAGTTTTATGAAATTTGGTGAAAAAATAAAAGTAATAAAAAATTAATTTAACCATTTGGCAGTATGGCGCAATTTTTATGTTGTCCTAATTAGTGCATGTGATTAAATCTGTGTACATATTTTCAATTTTGATTTGTTTGATACTCCTGTCTCTAAGTATATTTAGTCTTTGTATTATGTATGCAGGATGTTCATAGTACATAGGATAACCTCAGGGTTTTAGAAATATAATTGAAAAATTGGCATATTCCATCACATAAAAACTATATTGTGATCTTTGTGAAATCCATTGGTAATAATTTATGGTTTTCCAGCTGGCTTAAAATAGATATTTAATTGAAGTACTATTTCCAAATATTGGTTTTTAGGTTAATGCTGCTTAGACCTCTGATGTAATATGTATATATGAACAAATCTACAAAGAAAGCAAAATCTCATTTAAATAGTTTAGAAAATTACATTATACCAATTTTCATTAAACTTAGGCTTTATTGTATTAATAGTAAAGATTCATGGAAGTGACTTGACAAATCCATAGGTTATGTAAGGTTATGTTCCTTACACAGAATACTTAAGTTTTGTAATAGTAACTTCATGTTATTTCATATAATATAAATAGCTTCATAACTGTAGTCCCAACTACTCAGGATATTGAGGCGAGAAGGTTGATTGAGCCCAGGGGTTCTAGGCCAGCCTGAGCAACATAGCAAGTCCCCATCTCTAAGAAGAAAATTACGAGCAGTTTTATGAAAATTATTTGATTTGTAGTAGATACCTACTGGCTTTGAGAAAGGAGTTTTATAAGCTGCACTTGCAGCACTTTTGTAGCAGTTTAGGAAATAGTGACTTTGATTTGTCATGAAGTAGTGAGCAGTAAGGACAATGATGTTCTCCCTTGGACTGTCACTGACAGGGTTAAAACTTTGATCTCATCGGATTAGTGGAAGGATTAATGATGTGACATATATAGGAGCACTTTGTAAATTACAAAGTGCTCCTGTAGCTGCAACATCTTTATTTAGTTAATCTTCAGAGTCCTTGACATAGGTGTTAGGATGGAAAAGTCTTAGTGTAAGTCTAGAGATTTGACTTGAAAGACATAAACTTGTATGACACAGAAGAATAGGGTCCAAGAGAAATGTTCTATGTCATTTTAATGTAGTTATCTCTGATGATTGCTCTCCCTCCATGCCATCAGACTAGTGTTCAGGTATGTAGTGTTTAATGTTGCCTTCATCACCATGCTTATATTCCAGAATATGTATGTATATGCGTGTGCGCTTGGTGAGATTTTTGTTCTTTTCTCTTTTGTTGTTTATTATGTGTCTGTGTTGTTGCAGTTTTCTGTTTTGCTTTGGTTTTGGTTTTGGTTTTGGTTTGTTTACAGTACACGTTCATGCTCCCTCATTCATCATTGTCTCACAGTGATATGGTAAAGCTCGTACAAGTCCCCAACGATGGAGGGCCTCTGGGAATCCATGTAGTGCCTTTCAGTGCTCGAGGCGGCAGGTAACGTATCTTGGAGGTTTTTAATTGAATCATAATGTAGAGTGTTTTATCTTCATTTATGCTCAGATAGAGAGTGGTGTTGACTTAGCATATGCTTAATAGGAAACATTCTCATTTGGAGGCAACTGCTACTTCATTCCTATGTATATGTCATAATCACAGCACTTAGCCTGATAAAGAGAGGTTTTGCAGGAACATGAAGAAACTGCATTTGAATTATCCTAATAAATTTATTGTTCATCAGACTCAAGCAAACATTTTACTTTGCTGTAAATTGTTGATGGACTTTGAAGTCAGAACTCCAGATGGATTTGCAATGTGAAGGAGAGTTTAAAAGCATTTTTTTGGAGGGAAAGCATAATGCAATAAAAATTATCTGGATGACTTAAATTTAAGCTTTAAATTTGGGTCTATTTAGTTCTTCAATTTTATAAGCTTTTTTGATTGTTAAAAACCTTTAATATGAAATTTTTAAAAATTAGGCAAGCCATAGATTTCTGAACATTCAGAGTGTAAAAATGTTTTACTGTTTGTTAATCCCAACTTCATTACTTTACAGAACATGCATCCTTATAAACCTCAAATGTTATATCAGTTTCCTTGATTCTGCTCCTTTTTGTGTGTGAAAGGACTGTTGTAATATTTTTGGTTTTAATGTATTCAGATAGTATGAATTGATTTTCCAAGGAAGGCTTGGCAGACCTCTGTCATAGACAAGTGAGGTGCACCATGTCCTTCCCCGTGAGTCCGAATCTGTGCATGTTGAACTTGTTGAATTTAATTGCGTCTTCTCTTACTTCCTCTCTAATGATTACCTGGGAAAATATATTTATGAGCTATTTCAGCTTTTTGATTTTTAACTTCTTATTTCTTTTATTGTTGTTACCTTATTTTTTTCCCTTTTATTTTAACTGTCTTTACATGGTGAGAAAAAGTGGGTAAGGTGGAAGGTAGCCTTATACCAGTGAGTGAGACCTTAGAACATAGTTTAAACTGTTGTTAAGGAATTATAGGCATCTAGGCTGTTGTAAAAGACAGATGTGTGTGATTAAATTATGCATTTTATTTTTTAAGAGGAGTATTTGAGCAATGGTAGTACTTTCTTGTTACATGTAAATAACTGTGGGGAGTTCAGATTTCATCTCTCTAGTAAAGCTTATGATTCATCCTATGTCCTAATCTGAAACTTGACTTAGAACTCTGCTGGAATATGAATAAGGTTTGGGTGGTAGTGTTACAGAACAAGGTATAAAATTCACCTTGAATTTTTGAGTGGTGTTATATTCACAGAGTTGTGGCTGCTTTTACTTTTTCATTTTTCTTTAAAATTCTTAACTTTGGAGAAGCATTAAAATTTCTTCAAATAATTTATAGTTAAGAATACTGTTTTCAACATGGCCTTGCCTTTATTTTGTGTAAGAAATTGAGTTCTAAATTACCTCAAAAGTTAAATTATTTTTTTCATTTCTTTCCTGAGTAGGTAAAAAATGGTAAGGTAAAACGCATGGATTATAGCTTTCCAATATGCATATGCCTTAAAATGCCTGTGAAACATAATTCATCACAAATGAGATTTAATCGTGTCTGTACCAGCTTTGAGCTAGCATTTCAATTACAAACATGTTATTATATTTTTTCGTTTATTGCATATTTTTCTACCTTACTGTGAAAGGATATTAGGGTAAAGTGAACAGATGAAAAGCCTAAAGCGAAAGGAGAATAAGACGGAAAAATAAACTTACTGTCTAGATTGTGTCAAAGGAAGGCATTTCACAAAATCCACCACAGTTTCTGGTTACCATGGCATTTAGTTTTGATACGCCAAACAGATTCAAGAAAACAAGTATGTTTTTGCAGAACTAGAGGTTCTTTTATAGCTGAGTCATTTTTAATCCCTATTAATTTGGCATTTAATGGAGAAAGTCATACATAGATTTTCAAAGAGACAAAGAGATTTAAGAAAAGCAGATGCTCTATAAGCTCTTTTTAGGCATCACCAGTTTTCACATGGAAACTGAACAGAAATAGTTTGTGATTCTCCAACACCTGTGTTACGTCGTTAAGCTTCCTCGTGGACTGGATAGTCATGGTTCCTCAGAGTCGGATTAACAATGGCAGAGAAAAAGTAGGTGGTCTGCTCAGATTGGCAGATACAAACCTACGAGAGCCCAGAGAGACCCACCTTTCTCATTCTCAGAAATGCTCAGAAATGGATTCCTGTTATTTCATGAGAAACCTTTCCAAGCATGTCATAGGTGACAATTCCTGTGTTAGGTGCTGGGAAACAAAGACGAGCAGAATATGTTCTTCCTCCAGGGCTTTGCAGTCTAGATGGAGTGATAGCCAAGAAATCAATCACACAATTAGAATTATGTGACAAATGTTGATACAGTTATATAATAGGTGCTCTGTGAGCACATAGGGAAAGTCTGAATTAGGTAACTGAAAGTGGTTTGTTGTGGAAGATGATTTTAACTGTGATGATAGCTTGTAAAGGTAGTTGTGTCAACTCCATGGTGGCTTGTGCAGGAGTAAGTTAAGCAATGCAGTACAGCAGAAAGGAAGAAATTAAGTGAAATTAAGAAATTGCTCATATATCTAGTGTGAATGCAAGAATACATATTCATGATATGTAAGTAGAAATTTCCAAGATAATTTCCCTTGTATAAAATTCCAGTCATTCTTGGGCCTTCTCGATTTTGGAGATATAACTAATTGAATAACACTTATTGAATACTTGTTTTTATAAAAGTGACAAATACATGTCAGTATTGCTTTCTCATTTAGATTTTCAAAGTCAGAGTCTAGGGAATAATGCAGAATACCAGTTGTATATTGTGAAGAGAAGGAACACAACCCACACCACCTCAAATATCAAATGTCATTAAGGAAAATAGTAATGTAAGCTTGTGAAGTTAATGTCAGAATTTTACAGCCATTTATATCTTATTATGGTGTGATATATGATGAATTTTTTTTTTTTTTTTTTTTTTTTTTTTGAGATGGAGTCTCACTCTGTTACCCAGGCTGGAGATCCTGGCTCACTGCAACCTCTGCCTTCTGGGTTCAAGTGATTCTCCTTCCTCAGCCTCCCTAGAAGCTGTGACAACAGGCATGTGGTACCGTGCCTGGCTAATTTTTGAATTTTTGGTAGACATGGGGTTTCACCATGTTGGCCAGGTTGGTCTGGAACACTTAATCTCAAGTGATCCACCCGCCTCAGCTTCCCAAAGTACTGGGATTACAGTCATGAGCCACCATGCACAGCTTAAGTTTTTAAAAATAAGAATCTTGCATGGGTTACTTTAAAAACTATTTTGTAGGCTAGGTTGAATGTTGTTTTTCAGTCAGGGGCATTAATGACAATTAGCGCATCCTCCAACCCCTGCCTTAGTTGACTGCCTGCTGATATTTGGAAATGGAGACAAACAGATACAGAGACAATATTATCTTCCCCATGATGATGTTTTTCTTGAGTTATTGTCTTGTATATTATTCAGAAATAAAGTTAACCGATCCTCATGTAGAACTAGTGATTCACAATTTCATTACTTTGATGATTCCTTTTTAAAAATTCTTTTCTTGGTAGAAAAATATTTACCTGAAATGTTTCATTACCTTGGAATCAATTTTTATTTCACCCATATCATTTCATTTCCTCCTGATTTAAATGAGAAACATTGGCTGGGTGCGGTGGCTCACAACTGTGATCTCAGCTCTTTGAGAGGCCTAGGCAGTCGGAGCACTTCAGGTCAAGAGTTCAAGAACAGTCTAACCAACGTGGTGAAACTCTGTCTCTACTAAAAATACAAAAATTTGCTGGGCATTGTGGCAGGCGTCTGTAATCGCAGCTATATGAGAGACTGAGGCACAAGAAATGCTTGAACCCAGGAGATAGAGGTTGCAGTGAGCCAAGATGGTGCCACTGCACTCCACCGTAGGTGACAGACTGAGACTCTGTCAAAAATAAAGAGACTTTTATTTTTATTTAAATCTCTTTATTTAAACCACAAATACCACTATTTTCAGGAATGTTATGCCAAATAGTTGTGACTATCTTTGGCTGAAGAACCTTGCTTTTATATTATTATTTTAATATTTTTAAAAATATTTCTAGAACCTAGCTGTTAATATTAGCTGTTAAATTAGGACCATAGGTAATGCTTAGTAAAGCGTAATCAGCACAGGAGCCAATGAACCCATGGCTATCCATATTAGGTATTGTGTTACTATATTAACAGTGAAGCGGCAGTGATACGTCCTGACCTGGATGGTGGTTAATAAGTATTTCTGACACTTTCTCGTGAAACACAAATATGATTATGATATAATGTCAAGTATATAAAAAGCAACATAAAAATTGTATGCTAAAATAGGGACTAGACCTTGAAATGATAAGATTCTGTGTTTGAGGCTGGACATGATGGCTCGTGCATGTAAACCTAGTACTTTTGGAGGCTGAAGTGGAAGGATCACTTGAAGCTGGGACTTGAAGTCCAGCCTTGGCAATATGGCAAATCTTGTCTGTACAAAAAATACAAAAGTTTTCTGAGTGGGGTGGGACACACCTATGTTTCCAGCCACTTGGGAGGCTGAGGTGGGAGGATTACTTGATTCTGGGAGTTTGAGGCTGCAGTGAGCCATGATCATGCCATTGTACTCCAGCTTGCATAGCAGAGAGCCTGTCTCTAACAAACAAAAAGATAAAAATAAAATACAGCCAGGCGCAGTGGCTCACACCTGTAATCACAGCCCTTTGGGAGGCCAAGTTGGGTAGATCACCTGAGGTCAGGAGTGTGAGATCAGCGTGGCCAACATGGTGAAACTGTGTCTCTACTAAAAATACAAAAATTAGCGGTGGTGGGATGGTTGGCGGACACATATAGTCCCAGCTACTCAGGAGACTGAGGCAGGAGAATCACTTGAACCTGGGAGGGGGACGTTGCAGTGAGCTGAGATCACGCCATTGCACTCCAGCCTGGACAACAAGAATGAAACTCCATGTCAGTAAATAAAATACAATAAAATAAATTACTACTGTTCTTACTTGGACTTCACAGTCGAGCTTAAAGTAAATATTCTAAATCTTTTCCCCTATGGAAAACAGTTATGACTAAAACATTTCAAATTAATTAAGTAGAAACAGGATCTCACTTTGTTGCCCAGGCTGGTCTCAAACTCCTGGCCTCAAGTGATCCTGCTACCCTGGCCTCCCACAGTGCTGGGATTATGGGTGTGAGCGACTGCACCTGGCCTAAAGGACAGTTTTCTTTTCTGGATCTTTTTTTCTCTTTTGAGGCAGGGTCTCACTCTGTTGCCCAGGCTGGAGTATAGTAGCTCACTGTAGCCTCAACCTCCTGGGCTTATATGATTTTTCCATCTCAGCCTACAACGCAGCTGGGACTACAGGCAAGCACCTCCATGCCTGGCTAATTTTTTGTATTTTTTTGTAGAAATAGGGTTTCCCCATGTTGCCCAGTCTGGTATCAAACTGTTGGGCTCCAGTGATCCGCCAGCCTTGTTCTTCCAAAGTGCGTGGATTATGGGCTCAAGCCACCTTGCCCAGCCTGAATCTTTTGTATAATGGACATTTCTCACTTATTTACATCTACCTTTTTTCTTAAGTCTGTGGCACTTAAATTTGTTTCGCATTACTTTTCCTTGTGAAAATAGTAATTGTATGTGGGTGTTTATATAAAGTTTTTTTTTTTATTATTAAGATCTAGTATCTACTAGTTACCATTTTCAGTGCCTTTGATATCTCAGATTAAAGATTGGCAAAAATTTTGTAAAGGGTCAGATAATCAGTATCTTAGGCATCATGGCCCAGAAAAATCTGCTGTTGTAGCATGAAAGCAACCATTGACAAGAGAAAGCTTGACAAAGCTTCATTTACAAAAACAGATTGCTGGCTGAATTGGCTCATAGGCTGTAGTTGTCAGCCCTTGCCCTAGAGAACCAAACAAACAAAAATGGCCACCATCATGAGTTTTACATTCTAGTATTTTTCATGTCTGAAACTCCTTCACCTCTGTTTTCTGTTCATATCTTTGGGGGACAAGAGTGTACAGGATTTTTATTTCCATTTACTGTTTGATAAGAAAGCCTCTTTTATTTTAACTATGTATTAATTCCCACCGGTGCATACCCCTGATCCTCAGGAAGAAGAGAAGATGAAAAAACCATACAAACCATACTCTCATTTACCATACTCTCATTAGTAATATGTACTCACAGAACAATCCTCCTTAACATCTACTTGCCAATCGTAAAACTTAAGGTAACATCTAAAGTTTCACAGTTAGAAAATCAGGCCCTGTGAAGATGGTGGTGGCAGGATGAGGGGGCTTTAGGTGTGGGACTGGCTTTCTGCTACTGATTTATTTTGGCAGATGGCTTATTTATTAATTTTCAACTTAACTTTTTACAGATTTGCCGTCATTTGATTTGTCTGATTAACTTTGATTTTTATCCCAAATAATTTTTTTTCATCCATTTATCTTCAGTGTAATCTTCAGAATATCAGGTGAAGTGTCAACATCCTTTGGAAAAAGCTTCTTCAGTTTCCGTGTTACAGTTTATTTTTATGACTTTTCCCCTCTTTATTTATTTGCTTAGTTACATTATTGTCTATAAATTTTATCATCTAAACTGAACAAGGAAGTCACATCTCTAAGAGAATATTTTTTATTTTAAAAATTTATTCTGTTTTTTACTTTCTTTCTTTATATTTTTTGAGACAGGATCTCACTCAGGCTGGAGTACAGTGGTAGGATCTCCAGGCTCAAGCAATCCTCCCACCTCAGCCTCTCTAGTAGCTGGGAACACACAGGCGCACACCACCATGCCCAGCTAACTTTTTGTATCTTTGGTAAAGTCAGGGTCTCTCCATGTTGCCCAGACTGATCTCGAACTCCTGAGCCCAAGTGATCCACCCACCTCGGCCTTCCAAAGTGCTGGGATTACAGGGGTGAGCCATCACGCCTGGCCAGTAAGAGAATATTTTTAAGGTTTTGCGTTTTTGAGTTGAAAAAAGTGACCCATTTGGAAAATATGTATTTCATATGTATTATTATTTGTATTCTATTTAAACCTGAATATAGATTAATTAGAATATGATTAAAATCTATATTCAGATTATATATTCTAATTAATCTATACTCAGAAAATCACTGGAATATAAAAATTTGTTTTTTATATCCTGCATTCATGTCTTAAATAATTTCCCCTTCAAATATAAACTGATGTTTCTCTGTCCACAAGACTAATAGGCAAACATCTTTGGATGCTCTTGAGATACATCATACTCATCCATTTAATTAAGCAGAATCTGAGCTTTGGTCTCTCTTCAACTAAGATTTACACAGTTATATTGTTTGTTATACCCATTTGTTCATCTAAGATATACTTTATCATTTTTTGCTCTTTTATATATCGAAAACACAATTTATTTTACACCCAAATTTGGAGTTGGGAATTTTGTATTACCTCTCCGTGTCAGTCAGTGACTGACTGGACTTTGTGTTGTCATCTTTTTATTGGCGGGGATTGTCAGGACTAGGTAAGGATACCTGGCTCTTTTTTCTGTAGTGTGGCCTTTGGCAAGTTAACCTCACTTGGCCCTACTCCTTGCATATGAAGGATAGGAATCATGACTTTTGTATGGTTTAAGTAAGAAAATGTATGTAGATCATTTAGCAAGGTCCTTGGCAGTGGCAGCTAATAAGAATGGTCAAATCGTGAGAAGAGATTTTAAACTCAATTTATCTTTTGTTATGTGCCTTGAAATTCCCTCCAGTGGTTTGGTATTCTGGTTGTCTAGGTAGGAAGTGATTAGTCTACACAATCAGAGAAAGTGATCATTTTCCTCTCACGAATCTGGGAGAAAATTTACTGTTATAAAATTGAGAATCCCATACACATTTGTTTAGCTAATTGGGTACATATGCTAATGAAGAATTACAGTCAACTTGAACTTCATGGAACTAGCTGAGAATAACTATGCTCTTGAACTTTGAGTACTCAATTTTAATATAATTACTTTTGAAAAAACACAATTTAACTTTATTTGCTGAATCAATAGTCTTTTGTCTGAAAGTTTTCAATTGTGCTTTCTTAGCTGCAGACTCTTAAAGAACTATAACATATATATTGGTTTTAGAGAGAAAAGTTGCAGTTTACACTTACGTGAAATGAATCATGTTTCTTTAAATATAGCAATATGACATCTGTGATTTTGCTCTAATCTAAAGGAATTCTCCATTTTTATTTACCTTTCTGGCCTTCTTTATCTCATTCGTTGAGGTTTTTCTAAGAAAAAATTAAGATTTAAGGTTTTAACTTGGTGTTCCTTTAAACTTTCTCCTTTTGGCGTTCATGCTTTCAGTGGTTGTAGTTTCTGGGCTCGTGTCGGTAGTTACTGCCCCCCATGGGTTGTACTCAGGGAGGTGAGAGGTTCTTGTTGATGAAACCTATTCTGCCCACTCATATTCTGCTTTCCCTACCACTGTGATGTTTATAGTGTGTCAGCTTTTATTAAGATGAATTATAATCATTTCCATACAGCTGGGTAGCAGTTGTGGTAGTTTACATTAGCAACGCAAAACTCAAGACTTACTCAGCCAATTTGGATGTCAATAAAACATTTGTTACTTATTTTCAGTTTTATCATTGGTTGTAATTTATAGTTAGAATTGAAAATGTTAACATGTGTGACTGCGTTTGTTTTAATTAAGTGTATAATTAGGCTAATGAACCTTGTAAAAATGTAGTGGTGCCATCCTTAATATAATCTAAGTAGTTAAATTTCTAATTATGTATCCAAAATCATGTACAAAGATGCAGCATTGCAGTGGCTTGCTTTGTGCTACTGTAGCCTTCCTTGTCTTTTTTTTTTTAAGAAACATGGTTCAAAAATGATGAAGTCTTGAAAGAAATATGTGTGTAACATACTTTTGTGTTAGAAAAATTATTCAGAAGTGAGATTTGTATGTGGTAGATGTAGTGTTTTCTTCTTTTTCAAATTTTGAAGAAAATAACAGGAAACTAGAAAAGGAATACATTTGGGGATGTTTCATATCAGGAAAAATCCGTTTGCTTGAAAAGCATAAAGCCAAGTAGGATTTACCTTAGATTCATAAGGAAGGTAGAGGAGGTTCTGTTTCACATAACCCTAAACCCTATAGTCATTTTTTTAGGGGGTAGGGTGGGGACATAGTCTCGCTCTGTCACCCAGGCTGGAGGGCAGTGGCTCAGTCTTGGCTCACTGCAACCTCCACATGCTGGGTTCAAGCAATTCTCCTACCTCAGCCTCCTAGGTAGCTGGGACTACAGGCACATGCCACCACACCCGGCTGATTTTTTAGTAGAGATGGAGTTTCACCATATTAGCCAAGATGGTTTCAATCTTCTGGCCTTGTGATCCACCTGCCTCTCAAAGTGCTGGGATTACAGGCGTGAGCCACCGTGCCTGGCCAGTCATTTCTTCTTAAGTGTTTACCACTCCACTAGTAAGTGCCCAGGTCTTCTATGTTTTTTCTCCTAGCATAGCCAATCTGGGGTTGTTCTGCTCCTGGAACAATTCCTCAAACAGAGCTTACTCCAGTTCCTCCTTTCCTGACACCTACCTTTTTTATTTTTTGCAAAGTGGTTTCTTAGGATGCAACATGGGTGCCCCAATAAGGAATTCTGGTATTAGCTGCCAAGAAGGAAAACTGTTCTTTCTACCACCATACTGACATGCCAAAAATGTTTAAACTTCATTTGCTTTGATCACTTTCTCTAATAGAACTGTTGCAGCAGCCACACCCTAGGCAGTCAGTTCTTTATTACTTTAGAACAAATTCTAATTTCTAGTTGAGTTTGCAAAATATATCTGTAAAATTTGTCTTTAATTATATTATTTGATATAGCTTTAAGTTGAAAATGGGGGGTGTGGAAATATATCTGTTTGTGAGCACACATGTTTCAGGAAAGTGTCTCCTCTTACTACTCTTGATTTCCCTCAGAGGTTCTTTTCATTCTCAGTCTAGCTGTTATCAGTTCGATTTTCGTGTGTGTGTGTTTTTTTTTTGGATAGTTCATTCCCATTCCTTTGTAATCATTTTCACCTAGTGGAGTAAATGAGATAATTTTGCAGATTGTACCACTTTCCTTTTAAATTAATCCATTCTTTTTGAGAGAATGATTCTAATAGTGTGGTTGAGTACTTAGAAATCAGCAGGCTACTAACTTCACCTTAATTCACTCTGTTCCCTTGATTCCCTGATCACTTGCTGTGTCAGTCAGGGTGAAGTTTTTCTCTTCTGCGGTCTTCTTCCTCCCTCTTACTCTCAGCCCCCATCAGGTCTCTAGTACTGAGTAAAAGGAGTCTGAGATTGCTAGTGACTTGTAACAAGGTTGGTTGCTAAAGCCTCATTTAATAAATTTCTATTGTGGTTTCTGTAAATGTATAGTTAATTTATTTATAATTTGTAACATTTGTACTGTATGTTAGGATTACTGATGCATTTGGCCATAGATAAGGACTTATTTATAAAGATAATCATTCAAGAAAAGAAACATAGTGTGCTTTTTTACTTTGGATTATTAGTCTAGAATGATTAACAGAAAAAACCACATAGGTTTAAAACAGAAAAATTGAGAAGAATATAAATCTATTCGTCTGCTTATCTGAAAATGTTATTGATGTTTGAATTAAAGAGCAGATTTCAGCTGGGCACAGTGGCTCAAGCCTGTAATCTCAATACTTTTGGAAGCCCAAGGCAGGAGGATTGCTTGAGTCCAGGAGTTCAAGACCAGCCTGGGAACCTGACTCTACAAAACAAACAAACTAGCCATGGCTGGTGGCACGCAACTCTAATCCCAGGTACTCAGGAGGCTGAGGCAGGAGGATTGCTTGAGTCTAGGGGTTTGAGCTTGTAGTGAGGTGTGATCGAGCTCGCTATACCTCTAGCCTGGATGACAGAGCAAGATTCTGTCTCAAAAAAGTTAAAATAAAGTAAGAATTTCTAAGTTATGCTATTTTAAACTGTCATAAATACTGAGAGGATGTATCCAAGATAGCTTTATAAATTTAAATAAATGATCAGTGCTGATTAACTGCTAAGTAATTTCCATTAAAGACTATATATATATTTTTTTTTTTCTAAAAATTTTCTATGGGCTATTTTAGATTACATAAAATATTTCAGAATACATAAAAATGTACTAATAGTCACTTTAGATTGCAGTAATGTTGTAGTCATATTGAGAAATCGCTTATGATTTCACCAATTAAAAACTCATTAACTGGAGTGAGTCTTGGTAGGGCATATTTTTATTACAAGGACTGAAAGCATACACATTCCAAAAGTGTGCTTGGTTTATAGTGGTGGCTTTTAACTACAGCTGTGCCACCTCACATGTGGTTCTGTTATGATTACCTGTGGGTGACTGAGACATCTTTTCCTTCAAGATTTTCTTTGACAGTGAAGTAGTCAGATATCTTCTGCATGTTCTAGTGGTATCAATAACTGCGATTTAATTTGATATCTTGTTTTAATCTTCCTCATTTATTGGAACCATAGATATATCTTAATAATTCCTTTGATTCCTATGATAAAACACTTTGTTCAGTTGCAGATAGAAACAAACAATAGGGAATCATAGGAAGATAAATTATGGACATGATCACATTTAAACAATAACTTAATTTTTGGTTTGGCATATTATGGAATCTCTTTCTCCCAAATATGAACTGAGCGTTAAGTTGCTCCTGAAGGTAAATTAGTGTACTTTATTCTTACCTTTGATTTGAGATAATTTTATATCTTTATATAGTTCTAATACATGACAGTAAATAAGTAAATATTATGTACATAATATTGTTTTTACTGGTCACTAATATTTTTAGACTCTTACACTAGTAGGTGCTGATTCTCAACTGCTACAATTACAGTTCTTGCCATTTGATAGGCTTGACTTGAGTAATGCTGCCTCCTTATATTTATTAATAAAAATTAGAATGCAATTCATGACCTTATAAATATTCATAAAGAAAACCCACAAAATAAGTGAAATAGGACTTTTGGCTGAGTTTAATTCATTTCAATTTTGTCATATCTTTAGTAGAAATGATACTTTTATGAAGAAAGGATCTGAATCTAAATTCTGTTCACTTGTATTCTATTTTGCAAAAAGCTTTATAGAAATAGGAGACTTGTTTACCTCAGCTAAACTCAATCATGCCTTCCTTCACTTGTCATTTATCAAGACTTTACTACTAGCTAAGTGCTTGAACTGCTGAATCTTACGTTCTCTGCTAGGAGCTTACAATGCACTAGTAGAGATAAGATATGTATATAACAGAAGAATGTGACATATGTCCATGGTACAGATACAACAATTACTGGAAAAGTGTAGAAGCAGCAGCTATCTATTTTGCTACTTTTCTGGTGGAAAACATACACAGTTGACTGCAAGTTGTAATTCCCTTGGGAATCATATAGACATTATTTGAAAATTAGGGTGTCTTCAATTTTAATTTATGCAGGATTCTCAATTTTAGTGTTTGTCTAGGCATTTTTGTCTATTAGGATTGTGAAAGAAAGTACAAATTTTGGAAGTGCAAAAAAGTTCTTATAAAAATTTTAATATGATACAAATTTATGCCAACCACAAAGTAATTAACAGCAATCAGGCCAGATGTGCTGGCTCACACCTGTAATCCCAGCACTTTGGGAGGCCGAGGTGGGTGGATTACCTGAGATCAGCAGTTTGAGAGCAGCCTGGCCAACATGGTGAAACCCTATCTCTACTAAAAGTACAAAAAAATTAGCTGGGCATGGTGGTACATGCCTGTGATCCCAGCTACTCGAGAGACTGAGTGAAGAGAATTGCTTGAATGCAGGAGACAGAAGTTTCAATGAGCCAAGATTATGCCATTGCACTACAGCCTGGGCGACAAGAAGGAAACTCTGTCTCCAAAAAAAATAAAATAAATGTAAAAAAATAAATAACAACAATCAGAGCTAGGTTAAGACCCCTGTTGCTTATACTGTGATTTAAAGAAGTATTTCCTATTTGTCCCAGTCTATATAGAATGTCCTGTCAGTTATGAAGTTGGTGTTCTGGAGCAAGTAGGGGGTCTCTCAAAGGTCATTGACACTTTTCTTTCAACCTCAGCGAGTATATATATATAGAAGAAATGAATGGTGATTGGCATTATTTGAACCTCTCACTGATGTTTTTCTGTTTGGTCATTTGTTTTTCCAAATGGGAATATTGACAATAAATGACTTACTTTTGGGAGACCTAACAGGTTTTGAAATTCACAATATTAAGCACTATCAAATTCAAATGCAAAGCACGGAAACGCTTTTATTTCTGAAATCTTTCCTATTATCATTCTCAAACTTGCAGTGTGATGAGGTTAGCTTTTCCTCATTACCTTTACTTTCATAGAAAGACGGGGGTTGCAGCCATCTTTTAAGCTAGCATACCAGCTGGCTTAAAACAGAAAATTGCCCAAGCCATTCACAAATACGTGCTTATCCGTGTTCCACACTGCAGTACCCACTCAACCATTAGGTGGGCTCTGTTAGGGGCATTTGTAAATATAGAAAGTATTATAGCTTGTTCTCGAAACATAATACTGACGAGCCAGAAAATGATTTCTTACATTTATGGAAGGGATCCATTTTTACATACCATTTAAACTGTTGTGATTTTTGTCTGTTGTTTAAAAATGTATGAATAGTGATTTTAACGTGCTCTTTTGTAAATATAATACCAGCATTAAAGTGGTAGGGCAGTGGGCATGGTGGAGATGTCACATGTGTAATCATTTGCATTCTTAATGTTCCAGAACCCTGGGGTTATTAGTAAAACGGTTGGAGAAAGGTGGTAAAGCTGAACATGAAAATCTTTTTCATGAGAATGATTGCATTGTCAGGATTAATGATGGCGACCTTCGAAATAGAAGATTTGAACAGTAAGTGTGTGCTCGCTGCACTTCTTTTCTTACATGCGTTAGGCATGACAGAGTGCAGTCAGTTGAAATGCTTCAAACCACATCAGTGAGCTCAGCCTGTATACTGGAGAGAAATATTTTCTGCCATTAGCTTTTAAAAATTTAATCATACTCATAGTAATTAATATAGTTAGACTGTATTTCAGAATGTCCTCTGATGGATATACTCTTCTTAAATAGTATGGCCCCCATTTCGGCTTTCAGTTGTGCTGGTTCCTCACCTTTTGGAAAACTGACAGTGTGCCGATTTTTATCATACTTTATCTCACATGTCTGTCTTTGCTGCACACAATTTCCCTAGATACAAATAAGCAGATAAAGCTCCTTTGCACCTCAATATTGGGTTGTATTCAGATATCCTTTATCTTGATTCAGACCGTTAGTCAATGAAAAACATAAAAGTTGGCCAGTTCTTATAAAAGAAGGCAGGAACAAACAGAACTCTTAAGGACTTGGAGTGAGACTTGAGCAGGGAACCAGCATGAGAAAGAGCTGCTTCTCAGGCTGGTTTTATGGTTGCACTGTGACCCCCTAGCTGTCAACATTTTGAATTATTAAGGTTGGATTACAGTTCTTGAGATTTTTGCATATACCAACTTAATAAATAATTAATAGTTACTTTCTGTAGTCTTCTAAGTGTGTGTGTGTTTAAAGAAATTTAAATACACATCTAACCCAATCCAAGATTCTAAATATAATTATAAAGCTATGTCTTTCTTTGAAAACTTAAAAGGAAATATTTTGTAATGTCTATAAGTTGTATTAGACAGT
Source organism: Cacajao melanocephalus (assembly GCA_963573385.1). Taxonomy (NCBI): domain Eukaryota; kingdom Metazoa; phylum Chordata; class Mammalia; order Primates; family Pitheciidae; genus Cacajao; species Cacajao melanocephalus. The sequence goes on along the minus strand of CAUYLG010078891.1, from coordinate 8,081 downwards.
GCTGTAGAGAGAAGGTTCCATTTGGTTTCTATTATTGAAATTATAATACCTCTGTTGTACTTAAAACATGTTTAATGACTTACAGTTGAGAGAACAGAATTTTTTTCTATAGATGTAGATAATTTTCTTATTTTTATTGAGAGAATGAGAAATTTATATTTGAAGAAACAGCTATTTGGAGATCAGAGCTTCAAACTTGATTGATAAATGGGTTATTAGAATTTTGCTTTTCAATTTCAACAGCCTGTCAGTTCCTATTGCTTAATTAGTATACTTAATTAAGCTCATAATATCTTCTAGTCTGCCAGTCTTAATTTGCTGATTTTCTATTCTTTCTCAAACCCAGAGCACAACATATGTTTCGCCAAGCCATGCGTACACCCATCATTTGGTTCCATGTGGTTCCTGCAGCAAATAAAGAGCAGTATGAACAACTATCCCAAAGTGAGAAGAACAATTATTATTCAAGCCGCTTTAGCCCTGACAGCCAGTATATTGACAACAGGAGTGTGAACAGTGCAGGGCTTCACACGGTGCAGAGAGCACCCCGATTGAACCACCCGCCTGAGCAGATAGACTCTCACTCACGACTACCTCATAGCGCACACCCCTCGGGAAAACCGCCATCCGCTCCGGCCCCGGCACCTCAGAATGTATTTAGTACGACTATAAGCAGTGGTTATAACACCAAAAAAATAGGCAAGAGGCTTAATATCCAGCTTAAGAAAGGTATGACCTATCTTGTTTTTGTTTTGTGGAATTTCTTTTCCTTACTTAGTAGCAGCACACAGGAGTAGAAATGGAATTTATTTTAAAAGTCAGCCTACTAACCCAAAGCACCCTAAGTTTTATCTCATTATTTTGTGAAAGAACTGATACATATTTTTAAAGCTACTTACCTTTTAACATATTTAAAATTGCCTTCCTTGTATGTCTCAGGTTTATTTTGCTATGTAGAAATTAAAATGTAAAAGTGCAGAGAATAAGACTTTAAAATATGTCTGTGAGAAGAAGGTAGTAGTTACTACTGCAGTAAAATTTTTGATTGTGAATGAAAATGGTTTCAGGACATTGATATCAAACACAGAACAATAGTCAGGATCTGACCATTTTGACGCCCCAATTGCTGTCTAAATATAGCCCTCAAAGAGAACTTCAGAGGTTGTGCACTTCAGTCTAGTATTTGCTATGGGGAGTGACCCATTTGTGTGAGGCTGCCAGCAGTTCATAGTAGGTTGCTGAGAAGCCAGGCCATTGGCTCTTGTCTTTTGTTTTCTTGTATTACTGCATTACTTCTCTTTCTTTTTTCTTTTCTTTTCCTTTTCTCTTTTTTTTTTTTTTTTTTTTTGAGACAGGGTCTTGCTTTGTTGCCCATGCTACAGTGCAGTGGTGTAGTCATAGCTCTCTGTAGCCCCCAACATCCTACGTCAGTCTCCTAAGTTCTGGGACTATAGGCATGTGCCACCACATCTAACTTTACAATTTTGTAGTGATGGAGTCTTGCCGTGTTGCCCAGGTTGATCTGGAACTCCTGGCCTCACGTAGTCTTTCTACCTCAGCCTCCCAAAGTGCTGGGATTGTGCAAGTAAGCCACCATACACAGCCCTGCTTCTCTTTCTTATGGTGATGTGAAAGTCATGATGGTGATTACTGATTCTTCATACATATTCTACCAATTTATGTATTTTAGTCCCCTTCCTGTATATAGTGGATCCCTGCATATGGAGAGCATGCTCTTGCAGTTTGCCTCCTTCAAAGTTCAGTGCAAACTATTGGACTTGACTTTCCAGGTACCAAGATACAGTTTTACTGTTTATGATCCATTTTAGCTGAGCATTTTCATATATTTTTAAATCATGTCTTTCAAAATGGTATTATTATAAAGAATATATATCTTTTATGGGCTCAACCAACAACTCTTACAGTAGGATGGAAATGATTCCAAGAGAGGTTCATTATTTCCTCAGGTCACGTGGCTGTGGGCCTCAGATTCTTACTGGAATGTTTTCCATATCCAGATATTCCGACCATTCTTCTTTCCATGTGGGATAGTGTTTACAAGGTTGTAAACTCTGAGACTGCTTTCTCCTTTCTAAATTGTATTCTTTCATTAAACTTTATGTGAACCACAAGTTTCTTATTTCTGGTTACTGGCTTTTAAGCTCTAAATACTTGGTTGACATGATCAGGAGTTGACAGCTTGCCTCCTTGCAAACACAGAGGCATATCAACAGAAACCCCTTCAGCTCTGTCAATTCCTAAATGAGAGAAATATCACATCCTCTTTCCTCCTTTTGCTCTACTTAAATGACAGTCCCTTGTTTTTAACCAAAAACATATCAAGAACCACAAATAGAGTTGTATAAAAATTAAAATTCTGTGTGAGAGCTCTCAATAAAGGAACAATATTTTGCTTCACCACTGTCATAAAGACATTGGTTCATAAATATCTTTAACTTTTTACAATGATACAGCAATATTCATTTAGTTAATTACAGTTCTTCAAAAATTAAGATATTTGACAAATTACGATATAATATGAACTTTTCAAATGAGGTGATTTGGCATTAAAAGTACCATTGTTTGAATACAGATATCATTTTAATAGCATTTAATGAAAAATATGATTGCATTTACACAAGCTAATTTAGAAAGACTATGCTTAATCACTGGAAGTACAAACAATGGTTTTAAGTGTTTTTCACACCTTGAGTAATGTTAATGATACAGCGTCCCATAGATCTATCTTGATTTTAATTTACAAACTGTGAGAATGTATGACAAAAAGCACACGCTGCTTGTGCTTGCTGCCAATACTTAAAAATATTTTATATAAAAGTTATGTTTACTATAAATGTGGAGAAGAATGCTGATCATCTTTGATTAGGACTAAATCCATATATTTTAATAATAATGATTGTAGGAGAATTGAACAGGTTTTTCTTGTAGCTAGCAGATTTTTTTTTTTTTTTTACCAGTTATTATTGCATTTCTTAGTGAAATACCTTAAAAACAGGGTGTGTCAGTGTTAAACTTCAGATTGAGTTCAAAGTGAGCTAATGGGCTTTGAGTGGCTGCAGTTCTTCAAAAACTGGGATCAACTCTTACTAGTAAACAAAAGATGCCAGTATAATGATTCTTTGGCCTAATTTTGGAGCTATATTATATAACATGACAATAGAATAGCCCCAGTGTACTTGCTTCCATAATTATTATTTCTTAACATTTGTTGCCATTTTGGCATTCTCAAATACCCTGCTCTTTTGTCGAAATTAGTTTTTTTATAAAGTCAGAGGAGAAGGTCAGCAATCTGTTTCAGTCAGTTCACAATGTTTTGTTGGCTTTGTTAAATGAAATTGATATCTACTTATCTTTCCTTGAAAGGTCGTTGCCTGAACTTTTAGCTTACAGATTTAGGGGTTATTGCTGACGTTTTAATAGTACTGAGGTTCCTATAACAGCATTCATAGTTCATAGAAATTACTATTGCAAAAGGAGAATAATTTAGAATTCTTTCTTAATAAATATTATTGCAAGTCATTAGTTTTGTGAAAGCAGAGATACATGGAAAAGTCTCTGCTGAATAATTACAAACATTTCATATGGACAGTATGCCATTCAGGTCTTCAGCATGGAAGACGTCAGAAATTAATAGTCCAGGCACCCTAAAGTGACTTCAGACTAGAAGTAAATGAATGCCTTGTTTGATGTTGAGAGTATTGATTGTAGGTTTTGCTACAGGAATAATTTTGGAGTTTTTTTCTATATTTCTCCTTTAATGTTTCTTTAATGTACATTTTTATTCACCCATTTTTTGTTCACTTTTATACTTTTCATTACAGTTTTATACTGATTGCTGTATCAGATTAATGTGCTCTTTTCTAGATTTTTCACCTTTACAGATCTCTTTATTCCTCCCTTAATGAGCAAGTATTTGCCTTAACATTATTTTAACTGAAATGGAAACTAATATCTTAAGAAGTAACTTTTTTAAAAAGCTTAGGTAGAAATCATTATTAGAAGTATTCTAAAATTGTTGTGATTCATTAGAAATGTATCATTATCTTCACAGTTTTTCCTGGGCAGATTTTGGCTTATTGCATGTTGATTCAAGTGACATATAAACCCTTTTCTGCATTGTATTGAGCATATAAGACTGCCTGTCAATAAAGCTGCCAAAGAAATGAGAATTTAAATTCTGTGACTCAGCAGAGTAATTTGTAAATGCATTATTCATTTAGTATCTTTAAACGTAATGTGATGATCCCCAGATTTGGTAGTCATGATCGGAGATAGATTCTTCACTGAGTAATTTGTCTTTTTTGGGAATGGTGGGTTGGGAAGGAAATATACCTAGTAAGATTTAGGTGAATTAGAAGTGAACTAGGCAAAGATAATATGGTTCATGGTTTATCCTCTTAGTAAATTGCTTTGAATAATTATGATTTTGGGGGAGGTTTCATTACCTGTATCTAGAGATATTGTTCATTTCACTATTCTTTTCCATCTCCCTGGACATTTTTGTCTCCCTTGCTTGTACCTCTTACCTTTAAAATTTGAATGTCATTATTGCACAATAATACTTGAGTTTTGAGGTACTGTGGGTCTTAACAGAAGTTTTTTTTTTCTCTCTTCATGTAGTGAATTTCCTATTCAAAGGTTATATTGATTTAAAAACCTTTAGCAGTCATATTTATATATTAACTTCCATCTGTCTTTGAGAAGATTGCTGTTTCTTCTTAGATTAATAACTATTGATATGTAAACCATTTAAACGTTCCATAGTTTAGTCTATTTTGAAAAATGTATCACAACTTTTACAGTGTTAGATGAAATGTGTACCATTGTGAAAGTTAAAAAACATCAAGTTGAGGTAGAGTCTACTAGTGCAATACACCTGTAAAATTCAAGGTATCTCATTTTATTTACTTTTCTTCCCCTGTCACATACTTAGGTACAGAAGGTTTGGGATTCAGCATCACTTCCAGAGACGTAACAATTGGTGGCTCAGCTCCAATCTATGTGAAAAACATCCTCCCCCGGGGGGCGGCCATTCAGGATGGCCGACTTAAGGCAGGAGACAGACTTGTAGAGGTAAGTGACATCCCCAAGCAACATGTTCCCTAATTCCTGAAATGTTCCATTCCCAGGAGCCAACTTTTAAAAACATTTTCATGAAATATAATATTAAATTATGTACATTTTAGCGGATGTATACATCACAGAATGTTGTGTTTCTGATTTACGTTTACATTTTCCATGTTATCTTTTTTACATATTTTTTAATTGTTAAAACTTTTTGTAGAGTCTCACTGTGTTGCCCCAGCTGGTCTTGAATTGCTGGCCTCAAATGATCCTCCTGCCTCCCAGTATGCTGGGATTACAGGTGTGAACCATCGTTCCCAACCCTTTTTTCCACGTTATTTGATGAGAAATTTTCTTTCCATTTAGTTTTTTTTTTTTAGTGAGATACAGTCTCGCTCTGTTGCCCAGGCTGGAGTGCAGTGGCATGATCTCGGCTTAATGCAGCCTTCACCTTCTGGGTTCAAATGATTGTCTTGCCTCAGCCTCCCTGGTAGCTTGGACTATAGGTGTGCCTCACGACATCCGGCTAATTTTTTAAATTTTTCATGGAGACAGGGTTTTACGACATTGGCTAGGCTGGTCTCGAACTCCTGACCTCAAGTGATCCACCTGCTTTGGCTTCCCAGAATGCTGGGATTCTAGACGTGAGCCACCGTGCCCAACCCCATTTAGTTTAGTTATAAATTTTTAGTTACTCAGACATGAAGTTTATGAGGTAACATTCTGTCATATAAAATGTCTATAAGGTTACATTTCTAGATGGCTTTATATTGATGTCTGGCAATATGGAAATGTTATCCACTTTGTATTCAGAACAGAGACAGATGAAATAAATGAAAGCAGTGGGTCTGGATAAGAGGAGCAAGGAAATCTTGAAGTGGCAGCATGGAGAATGAATTGAGACGTAAGAGTCAAATGTCAGGAAAGAAAAGAAAAATCATTTTTGAAATTTTTTTTCTCTCTTCTGAGTTTGGGTTCATTGGTATTTGAAGCTGCCTTAGAAATACATAAACCTACATAATTTGTGTTTGTGTGATGATTTGCACATAAAGGAGAAAAAGAATATTGAAAAATATATTTTTAACTATTTTTCTTAGTTTTTTTTTCCGAGAAAATATAGCCTGTATTTTTATTAGCAGATACTGTGTTTCCTAATTAACTAGTATTCAAATACTAATGCTAAGGTAAAATTTTACCACATTATTCTTTTTTCTTATAGTTTCGTATGTGGTTTCTGTCTTTCCAGATTGAGTTCTCCTGAAGAACTTTTGTAAAGTAGGGGGTGATAGGGATAATTTCCATATCTTTTTCCGTCTGCATTTTGGGTCTAGATTCTTTAAATTGTATTCCCACTGTTTTGGTCTTGTGTGTGTGACAACATATTTTAAATTGCACTGTTAGAAGCTAAATAACAGATGTTTGAGTACAAATTATGTTTAGGGTCCTGCTTCCTGAAAAGGCTGCTTGTCCTTGGGGTATAAATTGAGTGGTACATTAGCCCATGTCTGTAGTCGTAGCTTGTTTTATTTGTAAGAGTCTCTTTTGGGACTCGAATTCAGTCCTCCTGTTTTCTGAGTCCAAAAAAATACGTCTATCCTTTTCTGCCTCTTTCCCTCTTTCTTTATAAAGATAATTGCTTTATTGTTGAATCACTTTTTCTTTTGTCACATAATCGATTTACTTTCAACATATTAGAAAAACTTTTTTATTTTAAAGCAATGAGGAAGACCTGCACTCTGTATGTCTTTAGAGTTAGGCTTTATTTCCGTAGCTCTCAGCTTTGTCTTAAAATGGAAACTTCATTTTTGCATGTTGTAAGCCCAGCTTTCTAGTTTCTATAGTGGTAGCTATACAATATTAATACTTTGAGGCATTTTCTCTGAATGTCCAAATATTTAGAATCATACAAAGAAAAAAGTATCGAGTGACTTCATTGTCTAGATTTTTTTTTTTCACTTTCTTTTGTTTGAGTACAAGTTATGTTTAGGGTCCTGCTTCCTGAAAAGGCTGCTTGTCCTTGGAGTATAAATTGAGTGGTACATTAGCCCACGTCTGCAGTTGTAGCTTGTTTTATTTGTAAGCGTCTCTACTGGACTTGAATTCAGTCCTCCTGTCTGCAATTCCTTAATAGTAGTTCCTTGAGCTATATGAGGTTGACTTTTTTCGAAGGTGAAATGTTCCAAAACATATTTTAACTACAGGAAAATTTTGATACTGCTGTTTAAGTTATAAACTTACTTGCCTTGGACAAAAAGTCATTTTTGTCTAAAAAGGAAAATGAAGAATACCTTTTAAAGGAAACATATGCTCTCATTTCTGTGGCATATATAGTGCTTTTGATAATGATGTTATACTTCCTGTGAGATATAAGATTCCCTAAGAATAAGTTGTTTTAACTTTTTTTCCGTGTTTTGAAGTCTCTCATAACATTGAAAAAATTTCAGGTGAAATATTGCTTCCCTGCTAAAAACATTACTATTTTGTAGTTGTGTTTCTTTAATGTTTACATTTAGGGGTGAAATGTTTTCTTTGTATTTCTTTGTATTTGTCAGTAAAACTTCACTGAAGGTGAAAATACTATACCAAAATATTTTTGATGTGTTTTTATTACCCTTTATAAGAGCAACACCTATTTTGCTATAAGAAAACCTGTGATGCACAAGGCCACCAAAATATCTCAGTTCTAAGCCAGTAAGTTTTGTGTTAACTCGACATTTTTGAAATATTTATTACTTGTTACTTGTCAATGCCCTGGTGATTGTCTCTTTGGGTTTAATGATGAACACTGGAAGACTGACCACTTCCTCTCTTCTAGATATCTGGTCTTAGTTTCTTTATTAGCCACAAAACCTCAGTGGTTCCCAGATCATGGCAGAATTGTACATGAAATAAGTTATGTTTCATAACAGATATGGCCAGTCTGGAAGAGAGAGAGAGGAGTCTGTATGTGTGTGTGTGTGTGTGTGTGTGTGTGTGTGTCTGTGTGTGTGTGTGTG